>CM043710.1:37141980-37144480 GCA_023969325.1 Oryzias curvinotus
TGCAGGAGCTGTGCTGGGGGTTTCAGGCAGACACTTGAATAAAATCTTCTGTCTAGAATCTTCAGACTTTAGTTTCTAAGAAGGAACCCAAAGGTTGGGTTTAAACCAGAGAGATGAACCTGAACAACCCCAAACAGATCTGGTTTGTTCTCCGCAGTAGTGGCAGGAGAACATTATTCTCCTTCATCATAGCGTCCGTGTCCTGTCCATCACACGCTCTGACTCCTCACTTCCTGCTTGCAGCTGGAGAACTTCATCCAGAAGAACGTGAGGAGAGGCGTGGCCAACATCCAGTCTCACGTTGTCCACAACCAAACGGCCACGATGCTGGAGATCGGAACCAACCTGCTGACGCACACGGCGGAGCAGACGCGGAAACTCAACGTGGTGGAGGCCAAGGTGACCGCCGGTTCTGGCTCTGTCCGGTCCTCTGGGCTTGTCTGACTCTTGCTCCCTCCTCAGGTGCTGAACCACACCTCTCGGATTGAAATCCAGCTTCTGGAGAACTCTTTGTACACCAACAAGCTGGAGAAGGAGCTGCTGCAACAGACCACTGAGATCCGGCAGCTGCGAGACAAAAACAGGTAAAAGACGAAGGTTTGATCCCGGACTCCCGTTACGGTCTTTCCCTGCAGTGATGACAGGATCTGAGCGCCAAGGCTTCACCTTCAGGGTATTGGATTTCTTTAAAAACCAGCCGAACACGTCTTCAGCTCCTCCCCATGTGAAGGCCAAGGTCTGCAGATGATCTTTGGTGTGCGGGGCTGACGTGTTTTTCAGATGGAAGAATCACCTTTAAAGCAGTTTTCCTCTGCGAGCCGCTGCAGCTGTGAGCAGAGATCGTGTTCCCCGCTGCTGCAGGAGAAAAAACACTTTACATACGTCTGCAACAATAAATCATGACATGAAAGCGACCTGGAAGCAGCCACGTTCTGCTTGGAGAAGCTTTGGCTTGTGACATGGTTTATGGTTTATGATTTTATCTGTGTTGTTGCAGAAGCTGCAGTGGATCCTGACTGGAACCTTAGAAAAATTCCCTTTAAAACCCAATAAAAGTATTTTCCTTGATTAAATCAAAGTTAAAGAGCTACTTTCAAAAGGTTTGAAGGTTTTGTCATCCGTCTGCTGATCTGAACGGTTGTGAACCACTACCAATAGATCCTTCACAGCTGCTTCTGTCTGAGGAAATAAACTGCATCCACTGCAGCCTGAAATTAATGCTCTGTGGAAACCAGAGGCGAAAAACTCACCTCATTAAATTCTTTTCTCAGCAGCACAACAGACACGCTTATGAGTTTGACCGTGAAGGCTGACACGCCCACATGCCTCCACGCGTCACCACGGCGTTCGGTCTGCACCGCTGTCCACGTGCAGCTCAGCAGGTCAGGAGCTGATGACGCGTTTCAGGTCCTCCAGTGGCCACGGTCTCTCCCTGAGGAGGTTTCCTCCCTCCACCAGAGCACATAGGTGCAAACAGAGGCTGCGTTTACCAAACCAACGCTGTGGATCCATGATCCCAGATATCTGAAGGACTTTAGTGATTGGCTTTCCCCACGATGCAGCTCAGTGCTGTAACGTCCAGCAGCCCTGGAGGACTTTGGGTTGCATTAAACTGCAGGTTCACATTCTCTCTGCCTCAGACACACAGATGAAAAGAAAAAGCCTGGGGTCCCTCTTGTGCTCAGCAGTAAAGGTGTGATGTGCAGAAGGAATGTGGTGTACCTGATGACGGACGGCAGTAACCTCTGCTGAGGCTCTGCAAAACGACCCGCATGTTTATGATGAGGAGCTCCTGACTTCTCTTTCATTCGAGCAACAGCTCCCTCTAGTGGATAAAATGAAAGCATCCAGAGAGGAGCCAGGACCAAGTGTGTCCCCGTCACCAACCTGCTCCACTAACATTCATTGCTCAGAAGAACAAGGATGGAGAACTGTCCCAGACAGAGACATGCTTCCAGTTTGATGAGGACGGCAGTAAAGCGAGACTGAAGGAAGGATGAGGATCAAACCTGCAGACAGACGTCTGTCCTTGTTTTCAGTCTTCAAAAAAGAAACAAAAAGTTGGAAATCTCTCATGAAACTGGTCCACACAGACTAAGGCCAAAGAGAGGAGCAGGTCTGAGCCCAAAGTCTTCAGAGACCAGAACCACCAAGAGCTCTGAAATGACTCTGAGGTTCCCAGAGGAAGAGGAGGGTGCTTGTTGACCTCCAGCCTTTTTTCCTGACATGTTAGTGTCGTTCTGCGGATTCAGCTGTTTGTCTTCCAGACGTGCAAAGACAGATCTGACTGCATAAACAGGAGGAGCTCCTTTCTGAGGTCCCAGCAGACGCTGCAGAGCTTTGCTGCTCCTCTGGCTCCACTGGCAGTCAGGCCGAAGGGCATTTCCACCTGATGACACGGCAGCACTGATCCGATCCTAACTGACAGTGACTCAGGTCTGACCGAAGATCCAAGGGTCGGCGGTTCGATCCCCGCTCCCCCCAGCCAACTGTGTCCTTG
>CM043710.1:37149480-37379480 GCA_023969325.1 Oryzias curvinotus
TGCTTCATGCAGGCGTTGAGACTTTAAACGTGATGGTAGGTCTGAATGTTCTGGAGATGTGAGGAAGACTCACATGCAGACGTGGAGACAAACACACACTGCAGTGAGTGACGGGCAGCGGGTTTTACGTTATTACAATCCCTGCGCGATTCACCTGCTGCCTGTGGAAGAAAGCAGAGGGTGGGGGGCACCCCCACCCTCTGCTTTCTTCCTCACATCCCGTCCCCGCATCTGCGCGCTCTTTCTCAGAGACGGGAGCGCGCAGGTTTAGGCACGGCAATTAATAGGTTTCCTGCTGGAATAAACTATGGGAAATAATAGATAATAGTAAATTGATAATGCTGGCGCAGATTTTTCTCTCCAAGCACCGCTACTACTGCGCGCCCCTCTGGCATCGCAGCGCACGAGAATGACTGGTCTAATGAAAAAAAAAATGGTATAAATAAAGATTTGTCTGCGAGCCATACGTGACCATCAAAAGAGCCATATGTGGCTCGCGAGCCATAGGTTCCCGACCCCTGCGCTAAGGCAAAGTGTTTCCTGCTGATGAAGATCGTCTCTTTTAGAAAAGGTCATCCATTCAACCCCCCCCCGCCGCCGCTCTTCTCCTTGAGCCATCGCCAACAAAAACAGTTCTATGGTTCAATCACACAGTGGAGTGATCGTTCAGGAAAAGCCCCAAACCCCCCAGGGGAGAAACCGTCAGTGATTACCATTTGTCATCGAGTCGGTTAAAATCACAGCAATTTGCAGAGAAACTCTGAGAAAACAGAAGACAGAGGCGGGAAAAAGCTGCTAATGATGCCAACTGCAGCCTTTAGCCCATAATGAGTCCAGCCTCGTATTCAGACACGTCAGCAAGTAAAGCCTTCAGCTTATCGCCCCCACCGTGTAGATTGGTCACCATTCCACTTTCTCTAACAGTCCTCATGGCTAGCAGCTAAACAAAACATCGTTTCACATTTTCACTGAGGGCAAACCGAAGCCTGATGGCAGAAATCCAGCTGTGGAGGCAGAACCCAACCCCTTCTGTGGCTTTGGCTTCAGAAACAGCCTCACTCAGGGTCGGTGAAACAAGGAACAAGTCAGACCACAGAATCCACCCTGACCCCCCCACAGAAAAATTGGTTTTACACCACGCGAAAGCGGGCTACATAAAATCTGTCAATCAAAGGTGTTGGACGTTAGGCCCAGCAGGCTCCACCTACTTTTACTAAGGCTTATGATTGGTCCATTTATGTCTTGAATAACTAGAACTAGGAAAAAATATTTAAAAGAGAAAATGTATCAGATCCAGAACGGTTCTTCTGACCAATACTCTGACTGAGGAACAGCTGTTTATGGGATTTTGGCTTCTTGGAGCCACTTCCTGTTTGGAACGCCAGGGGGGAGGAGTCACTCAGTCCAATCCAGACACCATGTGTTTGCGTTTCAGACCCTTTATTTTTAAGGGTCTGAATTTCAGACCCTTTAATTCCCTTTTATTTCAGACCCTTTAATTTTCCTTTTCCTTTTGGCATTCGGAGCAGGCAGCAAAGAAAGAATTTCATTGTACAGGGAAACCCGTTTCTTTACTGTGCATATGATAATAAACTCTTTGAATCTTTGAATCTTTATCTGCTGCGTGTTATCAGGATTCAGTTGAAGAGACTCTTGATTCTGTGGGTTTGTCCGCTGTCAGATGTGGGCGTGGCTGTCCATAAACCCGGGCAGATCCCGTGATTTAGCCGCAGGAGCCCAAATATTTTTCCCTTTTTGAATAAAATTGTAACATTAGGATTGGATTCTGTTGATTTTGTCCCATCATGGTTCTGAAACATGAACCTGTTCAGAGTTCAGCCAGAACCTTTTGAAATCCGACTGAAGTCTGTTTTATTTTGCAAAAGCTGAACTCATTACTGTATTTTGCCGGCAGGTTGAACTCTCTCCACCTTCCTCTCTCTTGCTTTCAGGTTGGTGGTTCGATGCCTGTGGATTCTCCAACCTAAACGGGATCTACTACACCGTGGGCCACAACATCCGGAAGCTGAACGGCATCAAGTGGCACCACTTCAGAGGTCCCAGCTACTCTCTGCGCTCCACTTCCATGATGGTACGACCCTACGACTTCTGACCACGCCTCCAAAAGGCTCCTGAGAGCTGCCTCTATGCGTCAGGACCCCCAGTGGACCCTCAGCGTCTTTGTACAATCCTCCATGTGCGTTCAGCGCCGACCCTGAAGCCCCCGCTCCCTCGGATCCAGAATGGGGGATTCGCCGTTGAAGCTTCCTGCATCTCAAAGTGTTTGTTGTGATGGCGTCTGCATCCTTCAAACAGGGACGCCTCAGAACTCTTTCATGGGGTTTTGAGCTCAGAACTTCGGAACAAACCCGTAGAACATTACACTCCAGTTTAAAGCTGACCTTTGCTCAGCATGAAGTCAGTTTTTAAGGAATCCAAAAACCTTTGAAACAGTGAAGCTGTGAGAAGATGAAGACGTCACACGTTGAACCTTCCACTCAGAAAGGGACATTCAGAGGCCAAACCTGAAGAGGAGCTTCGGTTTCTGCAGCCTGTCCGCCTTCAGTTTTAAAAAGAGGGTCTTCCTGCAGCAAAGTAGCGTTTGTGATGGAGACTGTGTGGAGCGGGCGGCCGCACTGCGACGCGTGCATCTGCAGCAAAGAGGCCGCTGGACTCAAACCTAAGACCACAAACAACAGCCTGACGCGTCAGGATCGGTCCTGTCACAAACTCAAGTCTCATCTATTAATCTGATGAACTGGAAAGTCAGCAGATGATGGGGGGGGGGGGGTCCTGCCTCCAGACCCTGAAGTGGGGGCCAAATGAAATCCCTCAGACAGAAATCCAAACACCAATGTGTTTGGATTTCTCTCTGACATGCAGAAACAGACAAATCAGACTGTGACTGTCTGAACAGACAGAAACTGTGGAAGCTTTCAGGAATCAAACAGCAAGAAGAAAATGAAAAAACACCAACAGGTATCATCCAGATCCAACCGCATTTCAATGTCTGGATGAAGGTTTTAGCAACAAGACAAACAGCAGAGTCTGAATTGTGAGTCAAAGACTTAAAGTTTGTAGATTTTCCTGTTTGGTGTTTCTGTGTGATGCTCCTCACACTCATGCAGACGGACATATTTATTGTATTCATGGCATTGGATTATTAAAGTGACCTACGTTTATGTTCACGTCTGAGCTGTTTGTCGTCGGTACCAAATGTGTGGAATTTGAATTCAAAGCCTGGGGGATAGCTGTAGTTTTTTCAGTGCAACACTGAGAATCTGCGGCGTTTCTGACACGTTTCTGCATGTTTTCATGACAACAAGCTCTTAGTATTTATGGTAAGTATGTTTATTGTCAGAGATGGCAGAAAATGCTGGATTAGGAAGAACAGCCAGGCTCTGATGGCGGTGAAGCCAGCGACAAACCCAACACAGGTGATGAAGATCTGCACTGAACCTCACTGACGGCTGAATGAACAGGTGAGAGAGTTTAAACACAACGAAAACCTTTGAGGACAGCAGAGGCGAACGCTTGTGAAGACTTGAAAGAGATCAACTGTAGCATCAAGCCTCTAACTTTTCTTGTGTGCAGATGTCCGTCAAGGGGTTCGGCTGACAGGTCTTTAAGTGAATCCACGTCGCCGACGCCGGACACCACCTATGCATAAACTGCTACGGACCAAAAACCTTGAACAGCTTCAAACCAAATTCATGTGAAGAACCATCGGCCGAAACCCTCGACGGACATCTGCGCACATCAACGGAGGACTAAGAATCCCTCCTGCATCACGGAAGAATCGCGCATGTATCACGGAAGAGAGAAATGTCATGCATGGAAAATGCACAGGGGCTGTGTGACACAGGCTTTAGACGGCCGATGAGGAAGACAAACTCTCCAAACAGTCCTGCAGATAGAAAATGAAGGGAGTCTAACTGCACTGAGACATATTAATAAAGTATTTATTGTTAAAAATAACACAAGAAGAGTCTGTGTTTCACACAAAGCTCTGGACATTTTTTCTCTCATTATAACATAATTAAAACGTTTCTTTGTCTAGTCTGTAACACTGATCCATTAGGTTGTGCAGGGTTTCCTCTGCCTCCCTCTGGTGGTCAGACTGTTCCATTACAAGTCCAACTATGCGCAATAAAAGTGTCATTCCTTAAAAAGATTTAACTGTTGGAATGTTTGTAAAACATACACACACAAAATGTTGAAATTAAAGATCAAAGGTCATTTATATAACAGGCGTTCAGTTACTGGACAGTAATCTTAATTCATTTGGAATGAAAATTCTCCAAAAAGATTTTCAGAATTTAATTATTTTACAACACATTTGACAGAAGAACCTTTCATTGGAACATTAGTAAACTGAAAGGTAAACGTGTTTATATGTGTGCTGTAATAATAATACCATGCAGAGTATGGAACTCTATAGATGTTGCGTACATTAACGCATTTGGATATATGGCTCTTTGTTTTAGTTTTGCTTTCTGACTAACAAAAATCTCGTTTGTCAACCAGAAGATAACTTCGGTCTTTAGAAATAAAAGACCAAAATAACTAAATATTTCTAAATATTAAAACTCCTCGTCATTGACTTCGCGTTTCGCTGCTGTGCGAACCCGTTGCTCGTTGAAGTTTGTCCCTCCGTGGAGCCTGTAGAAACCCTTGCTATAGTGTTAGCGGCGTTTGTGAAGGTCGTCATTTGGAACTGTGAGTATCAGCAAAGACGTGTACGTTTAAAGATAATTTGTCTCACTTTACAGCAGTTTAACATCTAAATTATTTGTAAAACCTCAAAGTTGTGTTTGTTTGAAAGGTTTCTCTGTTTGTATAAATTCTTCCCCGTCGCTTAGCCTTCATCTTCTCCTGACATTGCTAACGTTAGCTACAGTCATGCTAGCTTCTTTAGCGCCCCGTTTTCTCCCAGCATCCTCCGTTTTCTGATGTTAAACTCAAACGTGGGGATGTTTTGGTCAAACATAACAGTCGGTTTTATTCTGTGAGCGCGACAGCAGCCCGTTCCTGTCCGTTAATACGGCGGCTAAGGGCTCTCTGACCCCGGACCTGAACCGGAAGCTCCACACCGGGAGAATACGGTTCGGTACTAGATCGTGGCTCACTGTGACTCACACAGCAGCGGGTTTTTTTCTCCGTGTCGTTGTTCGTGTCTCTCATGGGATTCCCTTTTAAACACAAGTGGAAAATGTCGCTGCCGCTCGGGGTCATGACCTGACCCGACCCGGCAGTCAGGGACGCGACGGCGCTGCGGTCCGGCCGAACCTCGCCGGTTCTCATGTCACGTGAGCGTTTGAGCTTCGTGTCAGTCCCATCACCACTACTGGTCCCTTTGGTTTAGGTTTAGTCACAAATGGAGAAAAGGTCACACGTACTGAAATTAATTCCATAAACTAGAATTCTACTAATTCTACTAGAAGTTAAGTTTAGTAACTAAACTTAACTTTTCGTTCCTTCTCTGGATCAGAACCTTATTCAAACCAAACAGGTTTAAATGAAGGTGTTGTCAGACTGTGGTTCTGCATTCATTCATTCATTTTCTTATCCGCTTTTTCCTTTTCGGGGTCACGGGAGCCTATCCCGGCCACTCATGAGCGAAGGCAGGGGACACCCTGAACAGGTCGCTAGTCTGTTGCAGGGAAGAATTTCAGCAATCACACATCCATTCACTCTCACACCTAGGGACAATTTAGAATTGCCAATTAACCTATGAAGCATGTTTTTGGACAGTGGGAGGAAGCTGGACACCCCGGAGAAAACCCACGCATGCACGGGGAGAACATGCAAACTCCACACAGAAAGGTCCCCCATTGATGTTGATTTTCATGTCCCCCAGCCGGACTTGAACCGGAGGCCTTCTTGCTGTGAGGCAAGAGCGCTAACCACTGCACCACCGTGCAGCCCCGTGTGGTTCTGCAGTGAGGGAATATAGAATAAATATTTATAAAACCTGTCAAAATCATATCAAATAGAATAAGAATACAGTAATTGTCAGCTTCTTGTTGTGTATGGGGGCTGCTGTGGTGAAGCGGCCGCTCTCCGGTTTGTTTCCCGCTCCGTTCCTGGTAGGAGCCTGGAGCAGCAGCTCCTGGTTGGCGGTGCTGAACCATGGTAAAGCATACGGGTTAGCGCTGCTGCCCAGCATAGGTGAAGGCAGCATGTGTGTCATGTTCTGAGCAGCGTCCTGATGCGTCCTGATGCTTGTTCTTGCAGGAGATCCGTCATGTCTCTGGCTAAGCCAATGATGAGAGGCCTGCTGGCGAAGCGGCTCAGGTTTCACCTGCCGATTGCGTTTGGTTTGTCGTTGGCGGCTGCCATAGCCTTCAAGGTGAGGTCAGGTCTTCACTTTGGTTTCAGTGCTGGTTTCTTCTCTACAGCTGTTGATCTCAGACAATCAATATTGATTTATGACACCATGATCCTGATTTCCTCTAAAGGTTTTTAGGCACAAAAGGGATTTCTGTATTTTTATCATCTAAACAGTAGATATATTTTTAATTTTTACCTTTGATCAGTGGAAATCATTAGTTATGTGGAGCCGGTTTTTGTAACCAAATAAAACTGGTTTTATAAAGAAGTCTCAGAACTAAATGGATTCATTATTTTAGCAGGGATTCCCAATAATCCCGACTCACAAACTGGATTTAGTCCACTTCCTGAGGCAAGTTTTATTATTGATTTCTAACGAGCTCATTTGAAGTGATTTAAGTGAGTATTGTAGGTTTTTCAGTCATCAGCTGTTCTGTCCAGGTGTGTCCACACCTTACCTGTCCAACATGCTCCTCAGCCCCAGTTCAGGTGTGAAACAGCTGGTTTGTGTTTCAGTGAACGCACAGCGAGGAACGAAGGGCTGGACTGAGACTGCACCTTTGCAAATGGATCTTTAGAGCCAAATAAAACCGTGTCAGCCGGCGTGTTAGGCAGCTCGCCAAAGACTGCAGCAAAGCTGTTCAGTTACTGCAACCACTGTGAAAAACACCACAAATATTTAACAACACAACTCTAGAATTGTAGAACACTCATCTTCGTTCAGTCCGGATCTTAACTGGTAACTCAGTTCTGTCTCTAAGAGTTTCTGTCTCTAAATCCGATTCAGCTTGAGAAAGCAGGACAGTGGTCACAGCAGGAAGGTTTTCATGTTGCCTCAAAGACATCTGCAATTTAATGGGAATCAATGATGCTGCATGACATGCAGTACTATTACTACTATAAAAAAGTATTAGTACAATATCATTTAGACTCTGAAAGTTTCATTTCCTGTGTAGGTTCAGTATTTCCATCATACCACAACATCCATAGGTAACATTGGATTTATGCAAACATACTGATGTCATCTGGACACTGAGGTTTGGGAAATCCTCCTATTTAATCCCACCGTGATGTTTTCCGGCTGTGTAGAAATGGGCCTGTTGTGTGTTTGCTTCAGTACACAGTGACAGAACCCCGGAAACGAGCCTACGCCGACTTCTACAAGCAGTACGACGCGGTCAAAGAGTTCAACGCCATGCGGGAAGCGGGCGTCTTCCAGAGTGTTCGACCCTCCGGAGAGTGAAGTGAGGAAGACCTCTTTATTGTTCTCCGTTCCACCAAACATCATGAAATCCAACCAGAACCACAAAAAGGCGATGCTGCCTTACATCCTCTTGTTTCTGTTTCAGCTGCTGCCTGGCTGGTCTGAAGATGGTTTCCTTTGTCGTCGTTTCATGTTTCACTGATCAGATGTGAACATCAACACACCGTTTGTTCCTCTAAATAAAATACACAAGAAATGGACATCCGTCTGGCCTTTTCTCTGAGTGTTTACTCTGACTTTTCTGTTCTGACTCTAAAGCATCAAGTTAAACCAGGTTGGCATGATGTCACAACTGCTCTACATATAATGTTCCAGTTGATTTTTACCCTTTTGTCAAATTTTTCTTAGATGTTTGACCTCCTTCACCTCAGAGATACACACGTGCAGTGTTCGTAAAATGTGTTACTGTTTGGAATCGTCTCTTGTTTTTGGTTTGTAAACTGTAATAATTAATCCAGTGAAATTAATAGTGATTACGTTTGAAATGGTCATGTGTGCACAGCCCTGCTTTCGCTTCTGTGGCGCCCCCTGGTGTTAGAGTCCTTCATTGCACAACAAGAAGCAAAAAACAGACAAGGGAGCCTGTTGAATCCTGTAAGATAAAAAAGCGGTGAATAAATGGTCTTTGAAGGCCACGCGAGCGCCTCTATATCGACCTTCACATCAGGATCTTTTCATCGTATCCAGTTCACAGTTAAAACGAAACGTGAAGGACGTTTAAAATTCACCAAATCTGACAGAATGAAGAACATCCACAGTGGAGATACGTCACGCAACAGCAGGAACCCTGTTTACTTAATAGTCTCGGGTGGATTTTTGCCTTTTGAAAGGCTGGTCTAGTTTGTCTGGTTCATCCAGAATTATTTCCACAGAATTCTTTACAAAAAGCAAACTTTCGATTTTTATCATCGTCGTCACGTGACCAGCGTAATTCTACCTCGGGCCAAACCCCTTTTTTAATGAATTCGATAACAGGATAAACCAGGAATAGTATCAATGAATTGTGAATATTTAAACTTTGGGATAAACTGGTCATTCAGGATTCCGTTAAACCCGAGAAGAAGAAAAAAAGCGTCATGTACGATTCAGCTTCTTCTATTTTGGCGGATCCGCCCACTTCCGGTCGCTCTTCTAACTTCCGGGAGGCGCGAGCGTCCCAGCGCCTGTCAAACAAGTCTGAAGTTGTCCGGACAGGAGGAAGATGTACCCGGCGGCGGGGACACCGCGGCCACTCAAGGCCTCTTTACCGCAGGAAGCCGTTTGAGCGGCATGAGCACCGGAGCGCGCGGGTTTCACGGCTAGCGGGAGGCAGCAGCGGGAACGCCGCCGTCAGTCTGAGCGGGTTAGCGCCCGTTAGCCAGCTAGCAGAGCCGCTCCTGTGAGCTGGGAGGCCGTTTACGTCCGGAGCACATTCGGGGGAGTTTGCGGGGAGCATGGAGAACACGCAGAAAGTACAGATGAGGAACAACCCTCGCAGGTAAAACCCAAGGAAATGTCTTTTCGCGGCATTAGCATGTTGCTGGTGCGCGCGCGCGCTTGTGTTGACCTGCTGCTGCTGTAGTTTAAGTTTGAAGAGCAGTTTCCCTAAAGCAGCGCGTACTCGGGTTCGCTGGGTTCTCTCCGTAAATGTTTCCATTTGTTGAAAACTTCCGCCTCGCGGTGTTTCGGGTTTCCACCGTTAACTGGCGGTCCGCTCCACTCTGGAACGAACCTCTCACATGATTCTGATCGCGGAGCAGAACTTTCCTCCTGGTCCCACCTGAGTTGTGGCTTGCAGGTGAACCCCCCTCCCCCGATGATTGTTGACACGTTAGTTCAGTCAGCGAGTCTTCACGGATCAAAATAGCTACAACTTTATTTAAAGCAGATAACCCCACATTCAGAGAAAATAGTTTAATCCGCAAGAGTGGCAGCAAAACGTTCTGGAACAATAAATGAAATGGCTGTCATTCTGTCCTCGTCCTCTCTGCCAGACTCTTTCTACTGTCCGTCTGTTTCCAGACTGTCTCAGGTTGTCCGTCATTGTGAAGCATCATTTACGCTGACAGCAGCATCCAGCAGCATCTGCTGCATGCAGAGGAACCTGACCTTAAGTGACCCCTCAAACAGCAGACACTCCACTTTGTGTGTTCTTTACTTTCCTTCGCGCGGGCTTTGGGTCATTGTGTTTGTCATTTGCTCAGGTGAGGTTCTGTTGGTTCCTCAGCTGTTGGGTTTGTGCTGTTCTCTTCTGGCTAAAACGGTTGTTTCTCTGCCAGCTCTGTAGGAAACTGTAAAAGTGGATGTTTGAGTTCACCTCCACGTTTCCTTTCGCTTTATAAGGGACATTCTTTGCCAGGAGTCGGCTCATTTCTGCTGCTGGTTTCTTGATAAAATCTAAAACTGTTCAGAGATGTCAGATATTTTCTGTCAGGATGTTAGACTTCGGCGCTCTGGTGAGGTTTATTGGGCGCTGTAGGAACTGGTTATGAAGGTCAAAGCGGTTGTTGTTTGACAGCAGGAAGTCAAGAGTTCCTATTCTGTCTGCTTATCAGAGTGATGTGACTAACGCTCTGTTGTTATCCAGCCTGAAAGGGCAGAGCAGGGAGCTACACGTTTGTGAGACTGTTAGCTGGATTTCTGAATTAATAATTGAAGTTTTACCTAAATTTTTACTTTCAAAATTCTCTCTGAAGCCAATTACTGAAACGTTTTTTTTGTAAAATGTGCCAATAAGGTGACAAAGATACAGTCATTGGCTCTGTTTATCCTAACTCACTGTAGCTGATTCCTGAGCGCATCACTGGCTTTTTTAACGAAGAAGAATGAAGATCCATTCTATTGTAATAGCAGCTGCTTTTGTTTGCAATAGAAGACAACGCTGTGGACTGATTATGGGATGTGCTACGTTCCAGGACCACATCTCAGATGTAGTTCAAAATGTCATCAGAAGAGACGCTAACTTTGTTGCATCCTTTACACATCTGTTTTTCAGAGAAAATGCTGAAAAACCAAAGCAGCACTCGGGGTTCACTTTTACATCCAGCTAGCTTAAAAGCACTTGTTAGCCTCAGACACACCTGGGGGGGGCTCTGGCAGCTCCTGCATCCTCTCAGGTCACAGAGCTCCAGCCGGACTATGACGTCTGGTGATTTTGACTGCTGCGCTCCTGCAGTTCTCCAAAAAGCAGACCAATGTATTTATGTCTGAAGATATTTTTGTCCACCGACTTTAAATATGAACAGAGCTTTTTGAGTTCTTCATAAAAGTGACTCAGATGGGGGTTTCAGAGGCTGGGGTGACCCGGTTTTTCTCACAAAGATCAGCAAAAATGGTTTATTCCAACACAAAGCAGTTTTTCAGTACAAGGAATGATTAAAACTCAGCAGAAAAACACATTTTGATCTTAGAACTATACATTTACAGCTTTTTAAATATAGCAATAAGCTTCAATGTTTTGAAAGTAACTCACTTTTGGACAAATGCTTCTACGTTTTAGAAGATTTGTTCTTAGTTTCTGTCGGAAGGTCTTGATTCTTAAAGCAAAACTTCAGCAAAGGCCTTGAACTCTTGAGGAAGTGAGAACCTTGTTCTGCAGCAGTGGAACGTCGGTTCCGTTGTTGGACTCTGGCACGTGTCTTTACCAACATCCTGGTGTTCTTGCAGGCAGCTGAAGAAGCTGAGCGAGGACAGCCTGACCAAACAGCCGGAGGAAGTGTTCGATGTCCTGGAGAAGCTGGGTGAAGGGTGAGTCCTTAGTGAGAGCCGGAGTGATGTTCACCACCAAAACCAAAGCCTTATACAAACCCGTCTTTTCATTTCATACATTTGAACTTTAATCTCATTATGCAAGCGTCTGTCTGTGTTTCTGCCCCATTCACCCCCCCCCCCCCCCGCCTCTTCATTTCCTGTTTCTCAACGCTCTTCCTGTCCTGAGTGGCTGATTGACAGCACATGTGTCGTCAGCCGCTGCAGGGAATCCACATTCATCCTGTATGAGCAGGCTGTGGGTTTGTTTTCTGTATGTTCTCTGGTTGGTGAAGGAGGCAGAACGGTCCTTCAGATGTTAGGAGCTGACGGTTGGTCCACACAAAACCTGCTGGATGTGAACCACACCAACGCTTTCAGACTCACACTTATTTAAAGATATTCTCCTGCTTTATGGCATCCGTGTGGACATTGATTTCTGAGCGAAGTAAACAAAATCCTGTTTCCAGAATAGTTCCTGACTTTGGGGTCTTGCAGAAAGGGGGGGGGGGTGTTATGATCATCATTCATTTTAACAGCAGTTTGATTCACATCGTAATTTGTGGCTGATGATCTGATCCAGATATTTATTCGTTTAGAAAGATCCAATTCAATCTGATCCTCTGACCTGCAGTGGATCCAGATCCTCTGGATCCAAACTTCCAGCAGTGAGACTCAGACAGAAATTCCTGCTACTGAACAGTGAAGTTTTCCAGATTCTTGGATTTCTTCCAGATCATCAAGTTAAATGAAATCTGTGTCCAAACAAACAAGTCAACTAGAATGAATGTCAGATCCATTCACATGGTAGTTTCCTAAAGTTCACCACTGTTGTTTTTCCACATCCAGAGAATCCAAAGGGAACATTCTAGAACATTCTAGACACTGGATGGTCACATGACTTTATTCACAGTCTGTCCACACACTGGACTGGAATGATGGACTGATCCGTGTTCATGACATCACACGTGTGTGTTGTCTGTTGTTTTACCGTAGTCACATAAACCTACTGTACCTCAATCTAAGTGGTATTTTCCAATGGCGATTTATAATCAATTTCATTCATTTTGAAAGGATTCTTTTAATGGTATTGGTCGATTGGATTGCCTCAGGCAGATGAACCCGATTGGATTGTAGGAATATAAATGGGTTAAGTTGATGAATAGTTACACTCCCAATGGAGATGTAGCTGAAATCCATCTGAGTGAAAACGTGACGCCGTCAGTTTGACTGAACTTCTGTCCCTGCAGGTCGTACGGTTGTGTGTTTAAGGCCAACTATAAAGAAACAGGAGAGATTGTTGCCATCAAGCAGGTTCCTGTAGAGTCTGATCTCCAAGAGATCATCAAGGAGATCTCCATCATGCAGCAATGCAACAGGTTTGTGTTCTGTGACGAGAAGAAGCCAAATCTGCTTTTCTGAGGAGCCTGAGCAAAAACGCATTTTCTTTACAATGTCTCCATATAACCGCACCTTCACCAGAACTATCTGCAGAAACCCAACAGTAGACACACAAACACCAAACACACCACACCTGTGTTTTAACACTTACTGGACGTTTGACTCCACATTTGAAAAGTGTTCAGGGAGACTGAGCGCAGACAGATGACGGATTCTGCTTGTGACATTTTAGACAGGAAGTCATTGAAGACCCCAACACGTAAAATTAAGATTCTACTCAATAACTGATTAGAAAGGCCTAACATGATTTCCACACAGAGTAACGGTAACACATAACTGTAGTGACAAGTGACACGCTGATGTGAACAGAAAGCTGTGTTTTCAGCCCCCATGTAGTGCGATACTACGGCAGCTACTTCAAGAACAGCGACCTGTGGATCGTCATGGAATACTGCGGAGCCGGGTCCGTCTCCGATATCATCCGGATACGCAACAAGACGGTAACGCAATACACACTGAGGCTCACACCGTCCAAACATGGACACACCCCCCCTCCATCCAGGCTTCAATAGGACTTTGGTTTTCCTGCTGAAGTAAAGTTGAAGCATCAATTAAACGAATCCTCAAATCTCTTGATTTTGTCAGGAACAGGACATCGCTATGGAAACAACCATAACTAAAGCTGCTCCAAGATTCTCATATCGACTCAGAGAATCTTGAATGTAGTCAGTGTTTTTGGTTTGTTTATGGAAACTGAACCACGATCTTCTGAACATCCTTTTACTGTCCCGTTAAGGCATGAAAGGAGTAAAGGTGACAGGTCACTCTCAAGAAACGTATACCTTCTCACTGCCTGGCGCCTTGCAGGTCTATAGTTTTCCATATCTCATTTCTACTTTCTTAATTTCTTATTGTAAGACCTTGTTTTGCACTTCTCTATTGATGGTAGATCAAGTGAAGAAAGCTGTTGTCTACATTTGCTAGAAAATAGTGAATACTTCCTCTTGATCATCTGTTACTTTGCCTGTTTTAGGATTTCTGATGGTGCTTATTGAGTAATTAGGTTGTTTTCTTAGTCGTCTTGCTAATAATTTCATTGCCTTTGGGACAAACCTTGTTTTCTTTCTACTTCTTCATTTAAAATATCCTTTATTATTTCTGCCCTTCATGTTTTAATTTGCTGTAGGATGGTTTGGGAGTGACTTTGCTTGTGCTGTCATTTCAGTTTCCCACTTTCTGGTTGTATTTATCCTTTTTTTTTCTTATTTTCTGCAGATGCAATGGCAATTGCATTTCCTCTCAAACCTGCTTTTAGCTCTGCTTTTTGGGGTTAACGTCTCCATTGTTGTTTTCTTCAATGAATATTTAATTGTGGTTTTCATTTGTTCCTTCAGTTTCCTTATTTACCAGACTTATGTTCAACCTCCACAAAGTATTTCTCTTTTTTCTGTCTCTATTAACTGTTAAAAAGCAGGGCAACGGTCAGAGACATTAATTGTACCAATTTCACAAGCTTTCATTCGTCTCCCGCTTATTTTTTAGACTCCTTTCATATCAGAGGACATAATAGAGTAACGGAAGTAACAGAGCTGAACTCTAGGACCGAGTTGATAAAGTTGATTGATTTGAATTAATCCAAGCTTAATAAATTAATAATCGATCCATAAAAGTAGAGATCAATCATTTATGCTTTTACTTTTTCCATGATCTAACACATAACAGCAGCAAAAGCCAAAGTCTGTTAGCTTAATGCTAACACATAATGGAATTTCCCATAGGACGGCTAACGCTCGGTCGACCTACATATACATGGCTGATAAAATGAACGGCTTGGTAAACTCGCAGGCATTAAACACGTTCAGGAAACTGCTTTTTAAAGTAAGCATTTGTGGTCTAGCACAGTTTTTTTGTTCAAATCTTCTGGAATAAAGTGCAATGCTGTAGCGCTAGCGCCACCTAGTGGTCAAACTGAAACCCCCTCCAGGAGAGGCAGACCATAATGATCTGCACATTTTTGTTGGAGCTTCTCCTTTGGAGCATTCCTGTAAGGCTGTGTGATGTTAACAGTCTCATTAGTTTATCATTTCACCCATACATTCAACAGTATGTGAACTGTGTCAAATTCATGGAAATATCTTCAAAACATATAATTATTATGTTTCTAGGCAAACGTGTCTAAATGTGTAAACTGTTTAAATTTAGAATTGAATAGAATAGAGTGGATTGAAAAAATTCTGGAAATGATTGGTGAAACCAGCCCTGCAGAACACGAGGCCGTGTCCTTCACCCTCCTCATCCTCATCACCCTCCTCATCGCTTCCTGTGCTCTGAAGCTTTCAGAAGAGGAGATCGCCACCGTGGTGCACTCCACCCTGAAAGGGCTGGAGTATCTTCACTTCATGAGGAAGATCCACAGAGACATCAAAGCGGGGAACATCCTGCTGAACGCCGAGGGCCAGGCCAAACTGGCCGACTTTGGAGTTGCCGGGCAGCTAACGGTGAGGAGCACACCTCTTATGGAGTTCATTCATTCAGCCTGGTAGAAACACTAATGAGGACAACAGGAAGCTGCAGAAAGCACAGATCTGTCAAAGCCGAGGCCTGAAATCCTTCAGCCGCGTAACTGAACACCAGCGCTCTCTCCTCAGGACACCATGGCAAAGCGAAACACTGTGATCGGCACGCCGTTCTGGATGGCTCCAGAGGTCATTCAGGAGATTGGTTACAACTGTGTGGCCGATATCTGGTCTCTGGGAATCACAGCTATAGAGATGGCGGAGGGCAAGCCGCCATATGCTGACATACACCCCATGAGGGTGAGTTCTTACTGAAAAGGAGTATCTCTGTGACAGCAGCATGCACCAGAGACACATTTAGATACCTGAGCTGTTCACTTTGTTTCCTCCTCTAGGCGATCTTTATGATTCCCACCAACCCGCCTCCAACCTTTCGGAACCCGGATCTGTGGTCTGAAAACTTCAGAGACTTTGTCAGCCAGTGCCTGGTGAAGAATCCAGAGAACCGGGCCACGGCCACACAGTTGTTACAGGTAAAGGTTTGGGAGCAGGTCTCGTGAATCCCTGCAGGTTCCAGTTCTTTTAGCTGCTCCTTTCTCTACCAAAGGAAAGTTGGTTTAATCATCTGAGACTTCGTTTTGTTTCTTTTTCTTTCCCTCTGCAGCATCCATTCATCAAGTCAGCCAAACCCAACTCCATCCTGAAATCCATGATCACCGATGCCATGGAGATTAAACTGAAGAAACAAGAGGAGGCGCTGCAGAGGGAGCAGGAAGCGGAGGACGAGGACAACTCGGTAAGCTGCTGAGCGTGGCCAATAAATCCAGCTCTGCCCTGCATCCTGCAGCAGGATTAGGATATAAACTAGTAGAAATGCTGTAAAACACCCCCCCTTCAGATGATCAAACTCACTGATTGGGCCTTAAAAGGTTTTATTGTCAGCATCATTATTGAAGAGAACTGAACCCCCAGCCTCTCCCTGCCTGTTTCAGGATGAGGACGAGGTGGACCAGGGGACCATGGTGCGGGCCGGAACAGGCGACTCAGGAACCATCCGGGCTGCCGGCTCTTTAGCGAGATCTCTGAGTGACACGTGTCGGACCATGATCGAGCACGAGGACACGGGAACCATGCAGTCGCAGCTCGGAACCATGGTCATCAACTCTGACGAGGAAGACGAGGAGGAATGTGGGACTATGAAACGTAAGCATGCCCCCACTACCACACTGCCACCACCGTGTTTCACTGATGCTTCAACCTTTTTCTGAGATGCGGTGGTTTTTCTTTGCTGTAACTGCCGGTCAAACTGACGGTCTTCTTGTTGAGATTGTTGAGACCAACTTTGCTGCAAAGCAAAACTGATGTCAGGAAAACCATGTAAACATTTAGTGCTTATTCAGTGTGTGGTGTGCAGACTCACATGACGGAGCTCCTTTATCCGCGGTAAGCACACCAGATGCGCCTGCTGGTGATGAGCTTCCTTCCAGCCACTAGGTGGCACTTTTCACCCATCAGCTGCACAGATCTGCCCCGAAGACCTGCCTGTGTAGCTTCTGGTGTAATCATCTTCTATAACTCTCTAATGTGGCAGTAATTCTGAAAAAGGCAGATGCAAACAGAGAAGCCGTCTCGTGGATTGCACTTTTCTGAATTGTGTGATGGTGGGAGCTTTGGGAGGACTTTTAATTTAGGTTGGTCTAAGTTCATTAAAGCTGTCTGTGGGCGTCTTTAATGTTTGTCCTTATAAGGAAATGATGACTCTATGAAGAGACTGCAGGACTAAAGAAACGCTCAGGTTTTAGGACTGAGAGTTATTAGCTTCATGATGTAATTCTATCCTCCCAGGACCACCTTTCTTTGTGTCATCCTAATGTGGAAAACAACAGACCAGGATGTGTTTAGCAGGAATACATGAACAGCAAAGGAAAGTGCAGTGGGAGTATGTTGCTGCCACAGAGCTCCCCTGATGAAAACTAAGCTGCTGTGAAAGTTGATGCTGTAAAATCTCAACTCCTACTGCATTCACAGCTTCGTTTGAGCCAGAGGAGCTTTATGGCATTTAGCAGGACCAGCAGCACAGAGCTGCCCCTCTGACCAGCGAGCATCAAAGTCATGCAGAGCTGAGACAGACTCACGTTGGTGATGGGCGGAGACACCACACCTCACCTGAGTCTCCTCGCCGGACGCCTTCAGCACTCTGGATGTGAGCACGCCGGGTTTCGAGCTGGCAGTTTTCTGATGTCTCATGAATCTGCACCACTCTCACTCTAAAGTACACACACACACACACACACACACACACACACACACACACACACACGCACACAGTGTCCTCTCTCTGATGTCCTACTATCGAGTTAGTATGGATCTTCTCTGCCGACAGTTTAAACTGCATTAACGCAGGAACATTCAGACTTCTTAATGTCGTTAGAGCTCAGATATCCTGCAGTCATACGTTTGAGTGTGGGAGCGCTTCATCTGTTTGTCTTTTAACGGCTGATCAAGAAAATCCGTGTGTATGTGGCACTAATGACTGTGGTGGATCCTGCAGGATTCGGGGGAAGTATTCAATCAGACATTGATCCTCTCCAGTGGCTCTGAAAAATAGAAAGCCTATTAATTCCTGCAAATCCAGCATTAATCCAAACTCACCCCAGTACTCATTAGAGCCTTCTCTTTTGAAAGGTGCACCAACGTTCCCTTTGAGCAAATGTTACAAGCGTGAACCCGTTCTCCAGCTGGACCTCGTGGTACCATATCTGGACCAAAGAACATCATGAAGGAAATGTGGACTCAGGCGTCCAGCTTAAAATTTCCTTAGAACCTCAGCATCTTCTATTCAGGCCAGCTTATTTTAAAATTTAATTTTATTTATTTTTTATTACCACTCTGATCATCTTCTGATCTGATTTCAAACTGTTCCCAGTGGTCTTTTAGTTTTGATGATGCTATTTTTAGACAAGATCCAAAATCCTGTATTGTTCAAGAGTTCAGCTTTGAGTCTTGGGTGGGCCTGTTAGCACAGAAGTTAGCCTCCGCTTATATCCCGTGATTTTGTTTGTGCGCTCTCCTGCTAGCTTACAGCCTCTCACAACCCCAAGCTAACATTAGCGGTGCAACAGAAACCGCAGCAACATCAGACCCATCCATCCGTCCAGTTCTGATCCAGATTCCAGCTCAGACCAGGAAAACCGAGACCTTCATAGATCTGTTGGTCTGCAGGTGGATGATCAGAAAGGGGCGGAGCAGGAAGACTTTGACCCCGCCCGTCATGGCTTTTCCATCACACCTGAGAGCTTTGTCAAACGGCATTTCTTCGTCTGCTCCTGATTCACCACGATCTGAATAAAGAAATCCTCAGACATGCAGTTTTACCCTTGAATCCATCATGAGAAAATAGCTACAAGAAGACGATTAAAAACAACATTTTCACTAAAGGGATTCAACTTTACCCTGATTGCTGTTTTTATTTGCACATGGCGGCCTCATTGCAGTCCATTCTACTCTGAACTATATCTGGTTCTAAGTTTTAACCACGTTCCAACGGCGTGAAAACAGAACACCATCAGTGCTTTAATGAATGTGACCCAACAGGACTTCTTCCAAATCTGAGAAACAGAAACTTTTAACTCAAAGAGAACGGCTGGTGTCAACTTCCTGTTGTGATGTATCTGATGTGACGATGCATTTTGTCCAGAAGTCCTGCAGACAGAAGAGCACCACCGTGTCAGAGCAGAAATAATGGGATGTCAGCAGGACACTAGCAGTGGCAGGAATCCCTTTTCTTCTGGGAGTCATTGACCTGCTGCAGCAGAAGCTGCTCCAAGCATTTCAGTATGAAGAGGCTCCGTTTAGACACGTTTCACTCCGACATCACAGCGTCTGCTGCTGAAAAAGATCCAACAGCCTCACTTTTTCATGTCCCGAGCTCCAGCAGGAGGCAGAGAAAAGAGGAAAGAAGCTTAAATGAGTCGGGAATTATTGATGTGAAATAAATGCATCAAACAAAAGTTCCCAGCATGCTCCTGCTGGCTGACGACCAGCTTCTCATTTCCTCAGACGTCCTCCGTGTTCATCAGGACGTCCCATTCCTCTGCTTCACCAACAGCCGCCTGTCCGTCACCGTCCAGCTCAGGGCGCGTCGGCTCAGAGCCAAAGCTAAAGCTAAAGCTGTCGAGCTAAAGCTGTCACAAACTAAACGGATGAACGTCGGACCGTCGCGTTAAACAGACGCAGTTTGCTGCTTCTGAAGGCGTCAGACTGTGGTTCAGAGGGAATGTCATACGTGATTCATGGAACTGTCAACATCTAACATGACGGAGACTTTGTCTGTCTTCTGGATGAGGATGAAACAGTCCAAATCCTAACATGTGAAAATGCACCTCATCTGCATCATAAACTTTATTCTAAACCTGCTTGTCTTTTAAAACCTAAACTTGTCTTGATGTAGATGAAACTGATCACACACACACACACACACACACACCCCGGGCCAGCATAGCAAACATAGCAGAACACAGATGGGCTGGGTTGGAACTACTCTTTGAGCGGTCAGATAGTTGTTACCATAACTCTTTAATACACACAACACTTTGTGGCGTCCGTTCAGGTTTTTCCAGGCCGGCCTGCTGGTGTCTGATTGAGAGATCTGTGAGCCCTTCAGGATTTCCTCCTCGTTTAGTGTGACATTACCCACCTTCCATCGTTTTTGAGGAGCGCTGGACCAGTTATCTTCATGCAGCGTCATTTGTGTCAGACCGAGGAGTTCTTTTTCCATTTGACACAAATGAGCCTCTAGCCCACCATCCATTCAAGCTGTCAGCAATTCCAGGTTTTACAGGTTTGTTTTTGTCTGAATAGATTTCATCATAAACCCTAATCATTTTGATCTGGTTCATTTCTGCTGCGTCCCTCGGGTTTATTGGCAACGGGTTTATTCAAAATAAACTTGGCTAATAGTCAAAACCACATCAGTAGTTCCAGTTTTATTTAGATGTAATCTGAAGGACTGCAGGTAAACTCTGAGTTCACCTGCCTCAGAGCACAGATGCCTGTTTTTGTCTCGTGGTTCTTCAGGCTGTTGGCAGCTTGGCAGCTTTAGTACGTCTAACGGCGTTTGTTATTAAAGCCATGAATTCAGAGGAAGCTCTGGCTGCTTTGGGTTCAGTAAAGACACTTTCATTTCCATCCTCTGGTCAACCAGCATCCGTCGTCGTTTGGCTTCCAGATCAGATTATATCAGATTATTGCTTTGACACGAACATTTTCTTATGTTGGAACAGTCCAATGGTTTGTGTTTGGTACATTTTTCTACAATATTTCTGTGTTTGACGTCTGACATCACACCTGACACAGCAGCATATTGTAAACGAATCTTTTTAAAAAACAAAAAAGCTCTGAGTGTGAATGTAGAGATTCTTTGGCAGTAAATGCACCAAACACATTAGTGTCTTTAGAAAATCACACGTCAGTGGTCCCGTGTCCGAGTCTTTCACGCTGGACCTTCTTGACCTGCAGCCACATGGTTTAACAGGACAGATTTACAGGTTTACGTTGAAATGACGGTGTAAAATGGTTCAGTGTTGCTCACCACAGCAGCAGCCTGATTAGCAGCTCATGAAAATATATGAACCAGTTTTTTCAAACTTCCTGTTTGAAGCCACGTTGACATGAAGCTTCTGTAAGTAAACAGCGTCTTGTGAAAGAGCAGCGCTAAGGTTTACAGTCAAATCGATGGAGCTCGAGTTACCTACAGTTAATGTAATGTAAAATGCAGCTCTGCACGCTGCATCACAGGAATGAAAGGATGCTTGAGCTCTGCTGCCGGTTCATGTGTCCTTTAGTGTTTTAACGTACAGCATAATGGAGCCAGCTTCTCCAAAACACCAATAAACTTTATGGTTAACGCTCCTCATTTCCATTCTGTCACCAAAGCTGCCGTTTTTCCAGCAGGTAGTCAGCAGAGGTGAGTCATTGTGTAGTGTTAGTTATGAAGAAGCTGCAGATGCTGTGATTCTGTCTTTTGAATCGCTGGTGTTTATTAGCTGTTGGAGGTAAATCTTGTTTTCGGTCCAGTCATGTTAACACGAACACGCCATAATCTGCTGTTTTCATCTAACCATGGTTTTTCTGTCTGACAGGGCGAGATGAGACGATGCAGCCCGCCAAGCCCTCCTTCCTGGAATACTTTGAGCAGAAGGAGAAGGAGGCAAACATCCAGAACGATGGAGGGCGGAAAGGAGAAAACCACGCCGACAACCGCAAACTGCCTCTAGATGGAGATCTGGAAGGGGTAAGTTGGACTTCTTTAAGTCACTTTAATGAGAATGTTGATTTAAAAGGGTGGAGTTGTATTGGAGTTCAATGGAAACATATTTTCTACGGCTTTTATTCAGTCACCTTCATCCAGTTTGTCACTCAGAGAATCAACAAGCAGCATCCATGGACTGTATATGAATACTGCACTAAGTGACCTTTAACCCCAGAGCTGGCAGAAACTGGCAGACACCCACCCACCCACCAACGTAGGCCAGATTGTTAAAGGATTGTTAGTTTTCCTGAGGACTGAAGTTAACCCTTTAACACCGGACCTCTGAACTACTTTAACTCTTCAACCACAATTAACGGAATTCCAGTCGACTCTGAAGCGGAGAAAAGCAGATTTGTGCCATTGTGCTGCACTTTACGTTAGTAATATTTTGAAAAGCAGCTTTTCTCTGTGTCGGAATCAGCTGATTCACGTTGATCTGAGAGAGCTACGATAGATCAAAGATCGTGTGTTGTAGGTCTAGATCATTGTGACTGTTCTGTCTGCTCTGGCCGTCTGCGCATACATGTGGTGGATTGTAGGTCTAGATCATCGTGACTCTGTTCCGTCTGCTCTGGCCGTCTGCGCATACATGTGGTGGATTGTAGGTCTAGATCATCGTGACTCTGTTCCGTCTGCTCTGGCCGTCTGCGCATACATGTGGTGGATTTATAAAACCAGGAAAGTTGGAGCTGTTTTAGTCTGGTTTCCTCTCAGCAGTTGACTGCTGGGGAAATAAAATATTAACCATGTGACCTTTTTAAGTATGAGATGGTTATTCTGAGCGTTCTGCAGGAAGATAGGGAGCAGTTTCTGTTCAAACGGCTGATTTCTGTTCATCATTATTCAGTTAAAGCAGAGATAACTGAGGTTTAGGAATGTGGTTCACGTTCCCGGAGCGTATTGTTGGTTTCTTGCAGTGTGTGTGTCAATGGTACGGCTTCATCGTTGTGTGTTTGAGGCTTCGTGGCGTGTTGCGCCTGTCCTCCTTCATCTGACACGCTAAAACACGAAGCGCGTCTGCAGGTCTGTCATCCTTTCTGCTCTCGTCACGTGTTCTCAGCCCAGCTCTCAGGATTTGGTTGTGGAAGCCGGTTTGATCAAATTCTGAACAGAAACTATTTTTAATCCTTTCAGGGTTTGATCAAAAATGACTGTGATCCTGCTACCAGTAAAGTTCACGTCTTCTCTAAAAACATTTCTAATTTTACTTCCACACTTGTATTTTTATACTTGAACTAAAGGAGTTGGGAGGGGAATGGGGGGGGGGGGGGGGGTCTGGTTTGTATCCAGACCAGGACCTCCTCCTGTGAAGTTTCTCCTTGAGTCCATGTGTTCTCCTGGAGCTCCTCCTGCGGTCTGAAGACCTGCTCAGTTTCTTTGGGGACTGCGGTTGTCTGCGGGGCCTCGTCCGGGATCCATCCTGGGAGAAACCTCCTCACTGTCGTAGGGACAGGAAGGACGCTCCACCCGTGCGTGTCCTCACATCTGGGGATGAAGCAGCTGGAACGTCTGCATGTGGTCTCATCTGCTCTGGTGGAGGTCATCCCACTGTTTGACCTTTTCTCAGGCCTGTCGTACAGCAGACTTCACAATCTGTTTCCTGCTGAAGCGTCCTCAGACTAACAGCAGAATGTTTCCACCAGACGATGTTCTCTGATGTACAGTTTTAAAGCCCTGAGGTGTTTTTAGGTGACAAATAAAGATGTCAATCAGTCAAGCATCTAGAATTTCTTTGGAGTTTTCCACTGGTATTGTCACGCCCATTTTCTTTTTTGTAATCGAATCCTTTCAGACTTTTTGAAGTCTGCGCTGTTTTGCTTCTGTCAAACCAGAGAAGCCCTTTCTCCTTTACCTGATTGATGCTTCTGTGTGAACGTTTTTCCCTCCAAATCGGTCATTTTTGAAATTTGAAGATGATGATGTAACAGCAGAAGGAAGTTTAGAACAGAGTTATTTTCTTGTCACTGTGCAGAAACGGCCTGCAGGATTAAACGCAGGAGGAGACGGCTTTGTTCAGGAGACTTAAATCCGTCTTTAGGTGGGATTAATTCTTCCAGATGATGTGTAAATGTGAGGATCCAGCTCTTCTTTCTGTGTGGTAACCTGGTTGAATCAGTTGATGGTTTCGTTTCCGGGGGGTTAGTATCGGTCACCGTCAGAACCGGCGGTTTCTCCCTGATGTGACGGCTCGCCGTGATGGCAGAGTATCTAAAAGGCCTCTGTTCTGCCTGATTTAGCGCGTAATCCTGGTTTGAGCTGAAGTTCAGCAGAACATCCGAGAGCATGTGGTGTAAAAGTAGCGGCGTACATTTTTCATGAGGCAGACGTGGAGCAGCGGCGTCCTCACCTCCGTTCACTTTCCTCCTCCTCTGGTATCTATTTTTACCCTCCCCTAAGTGATTTTCTTGTTTCCCAGCTCTCATCCTCCATGCTCCCTCATTTATTTATTTTGTCCCACCCTGCCACTCGAATCCTTCCTCTGAAAGGTTCCAGTCGGTGACTGAAGACTCAGACCTCCTCTCCATCTCTGTCTCAACATTCAGACATTCAAACAGACCTTGTTGCTCGTGTTTCTGAATAAAACTGTCCAGGGTCCAAAGGTTCTGCTGTCAGCCTCCAGCGTTAGGTTCTGGTGGAACCAAGTCCTGCTTCGGTTCTGGAGGAAGATCTCACACTGTCCTGCCTGATGAAGCTGATGGTGAAGGTTCCCCTGAGCTGGGCTGCTTGTTATGGCGCCGTGAGCTCAGGAGGGGAAATGAGGATCATCAAGAAAATGTAAAAAAAACAGGTATCTAATCCAAAACCAGAAGACCACCAGAACGGCGGAGTAACAGCTGTTCTCTACAGAAGACGAGGGGATTTTGGCTTCTAGGAGCCAATTCCTGTTTGGAACGTCAGGGGGAGGGGTCACTCAGTCCAGGTCTCATATACAGTCAATGGGTCATACCAAAGACCATAAATGGGACCCACGCCTCCCTGATTGACACTCGGGGTGGATTAGGGGGTCAAACTATTGAATGGTTCCTGCTGTGCAGCTCGCCGCTCCCCCTGGAGAGAGGGGGGCTAAAATGCAGCAAGCAAACGTCTTACGTCCCGATACTCCAGAACAGAACTGGTTCTGCTTCTGGTTTCCTCCTGTCTGGGTTCCTGTTTGACCCTGGTGTGGTCCAGCGGCAGGACGCTCCTGCTCCGGGTCGCTGCAGTGGACTCAGACGCCACTGTTATTTTAGCTGGATCGATTGTGGGTAATAAATAGCTTGCTGGTAATAGCTGGGAGGGGCGGGGCCCCGGGGGAAAAGCCGAGCTGGCCCCAGGCCCTCATCAGGCAGAGTCTAAATACAGCTGCTAAAAGGCACTAAAGCAGAGACTCGTCAGCCCCTGGCTTCCTGTCGTCATCAATGAGGTATTTTTAAAGTGAGCTTCTTCGCTGACATGGGCGGAGCCTGAGCTCCTTCCTGACACCTTTTCACCTGCGTCTCGGTGATGAAGAGCAGCAGGAGGCGGGAGAAAGTCCTCAGTGTCACATCTGTAGCAGACAGGAGGTCTGCTGTTGTTACTATGTGCTGGCTGTATGGGTCGTTTATATTAATCAGAGGCCTCCAGAATTTGGCTTCGGTAAGGAGCCGTGGCATGTCTCGCCTCCTAGAGGTGGAGCACCACATGAAGGGAATGTTGTCATGGCAACAGGCTGGACAAACTGAAAGCCTGATGTCTGAAGAAGCTTTTCTCCGTGGAGGAGATGAGCATGTTTGAACTCACCGACTGAGTCCTCTGAGCAGGAACGTGAACGGGTCAGACACTCCCGCACAGCAGCACACACCCAAACGATGCGGCGCTCCCCAGAAACACCTGCCTATCTGTGTTTGCAGGTGATGACGTGGTCGGTGGAGGAGCTGCGGAAGAGGCTGGCCTCTCTGGACCCTCAGATGGAGCAGGAGATCGAGGAGATCCGCCAGCGCTACCAGGCCAAGCGGCAGCCCATCCTGGACGCCATCCAGGCCAAGAAGCGTCTGCAGTGAGTGTGGAGCCCCCGCACTCTGGACCACCAAGAGGGTACTTCTGAAAACTACTTGGGACACGACCTGCTGATTGAATAAGTCTGGCTGCTAGGAGAGCTCTTCTGTGCGCCTGCTGATGACCACGGAGGTGCTGGTTGATGGGCCGCCTGCCGCTCTGCTTCATCTGTGCCGTCAGCGAACACTGGATCAGCCTAAAGACTCTTTGGATCGTGGGTTTTCCCGCCGAATGAGCAGCTGAACATGGAGCCAGTTTCTGTCCAAAGGGTTTGTGATGCTGGACAGGATTCTGCTGTTTACATCGTCAGTCATGGAGCAATCGTTTCTTCTTTGTGTTTGTGAGTTTATGGAGACATTTTAGCTTGATGGTAAAGGATGGAAGTCCGTTTCCTGAACGCTGATCTGAAGCTCACAGGTGGACGCTAACGTCCGAGTGAACTTTCAGTTTGGATCATTGAATGTACCAAAAGAGTTTGCTGTTCTTGGTTATGCCTTGGTTTGGGAAGAGTTCCCCTGTCGTCTGTCTCTATTAGTTAAAGAACGTTCTGGAACGGTGCCAGTGTGCTGCTTTCTGAGCCCAAACGCCACCAGCTCAACTTCCAACATTCCTTCAAACACGGCCGCAGGTCCGTTCAGAGCCGCACGCCGCCGACGGGACGCGCTATCAGGACCCGAAACCTCCTCAGGGCGGTAGAATAGTTTCTGCATGAAGGTGAGCTGGAGGGTTCCTGCTGACGAACACTCCGGAGGATCAGGTACTGATGAAGGTCTGAGCTCGTCTTCATCGATAAAGGGGGAGGGGGGGGTGTTCTGATGCACAGAACCTTTCAGCTGGAATCTGAAAATCTTCATGTTTGATTTATCTTTGGACCACAAATCTGTTACAGATGGGTTCTGCTGAGCGCGCCCTTTAGAGGTTTTGGATCAGACTGTAGGAGGAGGTCCATTTGCTAAAGACGCCGCGGTAAAGAACCTCCTTCAGAAAACAGGAGGCTGCGAGTCCAAAACTAGAGAAAACGACTTGAGCTTATCCGCCGCCGCGGTTCTGAACCTTCACTGTCGCGGTTCTGAACCTTCACTGTCGCGGTTCTGAACCTTCACTGTCGCGGTTCTGAACCTTCACTGTCGCGGTTCTGAACCTCCTGAAGTCTGTGTCTGCCTTACAGGTGGGGGGTGCATTCCTCTGTCTTTGCTGTCTTTAATAAAGAAAACTGGACCCGTGCAGTTCCGAGTCTGTCTTCACGTGTCACACAGGGCTGCTTCATCAGAGGGAGACGCTGGACTCATCAGGAAGATGATCACCTGGATGAGGTGAAGTAAATGTAAACCTGAGGAGACGTTGATGATCTGAGATGTTCAGGAACCACCATCGCTCTCCGTGTGGGGTTGAGGCTCCTCCTCCATCTTCATCCGTGTTGGAACAGGATGCAGCGACTCCTCATCCTGGAACACAGAACGCCTGCAGGCCTCCACGGTTTCCTGCACGAGTTCAGAAGAACTGCAATGAATTTTTAATCACCAAATCTGATCTCCCATTTGTGTGTGTGCGCATGTGCATGCATTGTGTGTGTGTGAAGAGGCACGTGCGCATTGTTACAGAGGATAAATGAGCGTCTGGCGCTGACCGTAAGGCGACCTTCTGAAACCGTCCCAGAATCAATGGGAACATCTTCAGTCTGATCCAGTTTCATCTGAGTCATGGCTGAGACCAGAACCTCCGTGCATCAAGGTCCGGTCTTCAGGACGCGGATGCTGGTTTTTAGGATCGGTCAGAATGTTCCCACTGAAGGACATGTCCTGGATCTCCCGGATGTCAGTAAGGCTTCTTCTCACTTCCTGTTTGTTGGTCTAAGCCGTCCTCGGAGCTCCATCATGAACCTCCGACTCACTTCCCATTTAAAGGTTTCCTCATGAATGAAAGTAAACCTTCCTGATGTTCCATCCCAGCAGCAGACCTTAAGGAAGCCCAGGTTCCAGTTTGATCTTCCAGAATTACACATGCAGAGCAACCACAAAGAAACAAATGAAACTGAAGAACGACCCGTCCATCTAAAGCCTGGTACTCATGAGGTTCTGACCTCAAAGACATTGTTCCGTTTTTGGGGTGATGGTCTACCTTTAGGTCAGTAGACGCCATCGGGTCTCCTGCAATACTTCAGAAGTTCCCCTTTCACCGGGTCTTCACCAGGCCGTGGTGCAGCGGTAGGGCGGTTGACCCATGATCATCATATTGTAGGTCCAATTCCCGCCTTGCACGCCCATCTGTTGAAGTGTCCCTGGGCAAGACACTGAACCCCACCTTGTCCCTGGTGGGAGGTTGGCGCCAGTGTTCAGCAGCGGAGCCGCCATCAGTGTGTGACTGGGACTGTAAAGCTTTGGGCCTTCTAAGAAGCTGGAACGTGCTTTATAAGTAAACACCATTTACCATTTAAATGCTGTGGTCCACCTGCAGATTCATCTCTGGAAGGCTGTCCACCAGGTTGAGCAGAGTTTCTGACCGTTCTTCCAGAAGGTCATTGGGGAGGTCACTCTGATGTTAGTGGAGAAGGCCTGGCTCTCAGTATTGACCTGACCTGCAGCATGCCCGAAGAAAAACGACTACTTTCTCTCTCCGGGTTGACCCAGAGGTCTACCACCTTAATATTTGGTGCAGGTCACCTGCGTGTCTCATACAGGTTTAACCATTTTTCCCCCACGTCTCCACACTCATCCTGCAGATGAGCCCATAACTGCCCCACAAGGGCAGTTGGGACCAAGACTTTTCTTTCTGCCTAAACTCTGCGGGCATTTTCTGCGGCGACGGTCACCTGAGCCCTGATTGGTGGAGTTTTTATTCCTTTATCCAGACAGACTGAAGTCTGCCTGTGGAAATGCATAGAACTATAGTTTGTTTCATGGTGAAAGTAGGAAGACAAGTGACTAAAACCTTTTCACCTGTTTATCAGGGGGGGCACCGCCCCCTATGGGGCAGGCAGCCACGGTTTAGACTCCCAGAGTATTTCTTTCATAAACGTTGAGATAATATAGCAACAACAGTTTTCTCTGAATTCTTCACAAAGAGCCATGCGGCCTCAGAGCTGCTGGATTCAGAAACCAAGGCCGCCGAACAGATGAATCACCTCACTGACGCAGGAAGTCTGAGCCAGCACCTACTTCAGCCCAGCAGCAGCAGCAGCAGCGGCGGTGGCGGCGGCTCAGTCACTGTCGCTTTGTGGCTGTGATGAAGATCAGGCTGTTAGCAGCTGACAGACCACCGTTTCCTCCGTCTGTGGTCAAACATTCAGCTCCAGGTGTTTCTGTGAGCCTGAGGTTCTCCTTCAGAGAACCGTTCACTGAGAACGTTACGGAGCAGAACGATGTTCCTTACCGGGATGAACCTGTGGAAAAGTCTCACCGAATGATTTCCAGACGCCCCTGCTGACCTGAGCGGTGACGGGCCTGAAAAAGCAGCAGGTCCACGTCTCCAGACTCGTCCTGCAAATGAACTCTGAGGCAGAACGCCACTCGTTTGTCCTTCAGGCTGAGGCGCCGCCGCCCCATGGACGCTGCTGACTAACCCTCCGTTCATTGATCTAGCTGGTATTGATCTCACGTCATTCGTTTGTGTCGCTCTGGAGAAACTGATTCCATAAAAAAGAAAGATGAAACCCTGTTGATCCGCTTAGCTTCTGCGGTGGTTTCTGGTTCCATGCGTCTCTGCAAACGTCCTGCTGTGGGGAAATGACCTGAATCCTGAAGGAGCAGCACCTCAAACCTTAGCCACGACTCCTGCTTAGACTCACAAGTCCTGATGTGAGGAGAACATGATGGAACCGCTCCATCTGATGAACAGCCATGACGACCAGCCGTTTGGCCATCAGCTGCTCCTCCATTCTGGATCTGATCACCATTTCCTGAAATCATCTAAATATTCATATAATTCACATCTATGTCATGTTTCTGCAGAGAAATGAAGCAGCTCGAGGTTTTTGTTCCACTTTATTTGTGTTCATGCGCTCAGCTTCAGCTCTGTGTTGCAACCATTGACTGTATATTAGAGCTGGACTGAGTGACCCCGCCCCCCTGATGTTCCAAACAGGAAGTGGCTCCAAGAAGCCAAAATCCCACAGACGACCATAGAGAAACAAACAGCTGTTAGTCAGTTGTTGGGTTGGTCAGAACCGTTCTGGATCTGATACTTTAACATCTTCTGGATAATCCTCAATTTTTATGTTTTTTCTGAAGTTATTCAAGTTATAAACTGACCAATCAGATCCCTCAGTAAAAGTAGGCGGAGCCTGCTGGCCCCCGCCTCCAAAGAACTCGTGAAGCTCGCTTTTATGTGGTAGGGGTGTGGCCTTGCAGCAAGTTCATTTCTGATGGTGAGTGGTTGCCATGGAAACGATGACTCGGACCAATCACTGCTTACTAACGTCTGGCTACAACACTGTGGCGTCTGTATCATGAAAAATGGCGATTGAATTGACTGGGTTGAAGCTGGGAGTGAACCATTTTCCATTGGGGGGGGGGGGGGGGGGGGGGGTCTCTTTTTCTGGTTCTCTTGAGTCCATCACATAACGTCAGAGGAGAACCCAGACCGATCGTGGATGGAACCAACTCGGACTAACGTCAAAGGTCGGACATCGATCGCGTTCTTCCGAATTATTTAACGAAGTGACCAGAAGCGGAGAGAGAAGCTCCGTCACTGCAGATTCATGTCCTTCCTCGTCACCCACGAGTACGACGGATGCTCTACGTAACTGTAGTTTATCACTCCCCCTTCGTCCTCTAGATCAATGTCATCTTCATCATCGTCCTCAATGCCATCTTCGTCCAGACAGCGACTGTCCAGCTCCTCGTCATCTTCCTCGTCCGGCTCGTTCTCGCAGCTCATCCTCATCTTCTTGGTGTTGTTGTTCCTCACCGACGCCTCCAGCGCTTTCTGCCGCCGGTAGAAGTGTGAGAACTTGTTGAAGATGATGGTGATGGGCAGCGCCACCACCAGGGTGCCGCCCAGAATGCAGCCGCTGGCCGCCAGCTTCCCGGCTACGGTGACCGGCACCACGTCTCCGTAACCCACGGTGGTCATGCTCACCGTCCCCCACCACCAGCACGCCGGGATGGTGTCCAGACCCACGTCCTGAGGAAGAGGAGAGACAGTGAAGGTTCCACGCCCGGGTCGCCCTGACCCTTCCTGTGGGAACGTTTTATTCAGGATCTTTGTGACGTTGATTCTAATCAAACCAGACGACCACGAGGACAGAAACGGGCGGGTTTTAGCCGCGTGAGACGGCCACCATTGAGGAAAAACAAGACGTTTTACTTCTTTGCTTCTGCTCCTCCCGTTCACGAGTTCAGAGGAAATGACGTCATAGCAGGTTAGTCAGAGTGGAGCCTTTCATTTAGGTGTGTTTGAAATGTGATGACCTGAATGGTTTACGTGTGACTCTGTTCTTTACCTCCTCGCATTCCGCTGTGTAGGCGATGCCAGAAAAGACGGACACGCCCACGGCCAGGTAGAGCAGCAGGATGCCCACCTCCCGGTAGCTGTGCTGCAGGTACAACAAGCAGAGCCGTTAGCCAGACGCCAAGAACGCCCCAAACCTGAGATCCAAAATATTCAACCAAAGTACCCCCTCTGGGGGCTTTGAAACCACATAAATGTCCCCTGCTGGCCACGCCCACGCCATGGGAGGACAGGAGGAGACCACACCGTGGATCTTTTCTGTCGGTTTAACTCTTGGAGGTTCAAATCCCCTGTTGAACTGAAACAGAAGCTGTGTGGATCAGAGGAACCGTCTGACTCCTGGTTAGACTTTTCATCTGCAGCTAAGGAACAGACATCAAATCCTCTGTTTTTACATACGTCACATCCATCTGATGACGGCGCAGACGTGTCAGGAACGTGAAAAACACCACCCTGTCTGATAACAGAACAACCTAAGATGTCAGCTAATGAGGAAGGCGGCGTCTTCCCGCCGCAGCTGCACTAATGGAGGCGTCTGAAGGGCGGGAAGCATCACAGACCGCTTTGTGAAAGTCCAAGAAACCATGCTGCTTCTCGGAGAACTCCACATGAGGCCTGGAAGCAGAACATCAAAGGAGGCGGCAACGGCCCAAAGAACCGTACAGTAAGTCTGTGAAACGCCACTGTGTGACCGCCCGCCGTGTGTGGGGGGGTCTGCGGTGTGTGTGTGTGTGTGTGGGGGGTCTGCGGTGTGTGTGTGTGGGTCTGCGGTGTGTGTGTGTGTGTGTGGGGGTCTGCGGTGTGTGTGTGTGTGTGTGGGGGTCTGCGGTGTGTGTGTGTGTGTGTGGGGGGTCTGCGGTGTGTGTGTGGGGGTCTGCGGTGTGTGTGTGTGTGTGGGGGGTCTGCGGTGTGTGTGTGGGTCTGCGGTGTGTGTGTGTGTGGGGGGGGGGGGTCTGCGGTGTGTGTGTGTGTGTGTGGGGGGGGTCTGCGGTGTGTGTGTGGGTCTGCGGTGTGTGTGTGACAAACCAACAACCACAGCAGTTAAACATCCTGAAACTCCCCCGTTTCTGGTGTCGCTGCAGGTTCATTGAAATAAGTTTAAACCCAAACCTAAAGTCCCACTCGGATCATCCTTAGTCACATGACCCGTCACATGACTGGGTCGTTTCCAGCTGTGCTCCTGTTTTCCCGTCTGGACCGTGGGGTTCTGAGCCGATTCTGAATGAAGCAGAGGACGTCACGACTCATGACAGTGTCTGGCTAAATGGCACAGTGGGTTTGAGCGGGGGGTTCAAACGTACCACCCACTCGACTCCGTGACCTTATGGCGTCCGACGCAGAAGGTCTTTTCAGAAAAATGTCAGAGCGATCAGAACCCGATGGTGCGGCTCGGCCTGAAGCGTCTGACGTTCTGTTGGACCCGTGCGTGAAGACTCACCCGCAGAGTGGCCCCCAGCGAGCGCAGACCGGTGGAGTGTCGAGCCAACTTCAGAACCCTGAAGATCCTCATCAACCTGAACACCTGAGAGAGAAGACATGGAGAGTAAGAGCAGAACCGCCGGCCCTGCAGCCACACCAGAACCTTCACGGTTCTCTTCAGCAGAGCTTGTTCTCCTCTCACAGCGTAACCTGCTGGAGAAAAAGACCTCCCATCCTTCCTCTAATCTAACAGAGAATCCTCAGGAGTTTCTGACAGAAACGATGTCCTTTTTAAATGAAGACTAATTCAAATGAAGTCAAATGTGGATTTTTATCAAATGTATTTCCTTTTTTATTTTCTTCATTTCCAATAAGAGTCATCTCAGGTTGTTCAGCCTGACTCTGCTTAGTTTTCAAAGTTAACTTCCTGTCATTTCAGTTTCCCATAATTCCTGCTGTTTCTGTTGATCATAATGATCTTCCTTTGGTTTCTTTGGATAAATGGTTTAAATTAAAAAAAAATGTTTAAAAATGATTTCATATGTTTTCTTTATTAATGCAGGAAGGTAAATCTGTTTGATGCTAAAATGTTTTCTGCCCCCCAGCATGAAGCCGATCTGCTGCTGGGGAGGGGGGCTGACCTGGATGAGTCGGCCCAGGTTCCCCAACTCAGACTCGGAGCCCAGAGTCACGTCGAACACCAGGGTGATGTAGATGGGAACCACGGACACCAAGTCGATGATGTTCAGCGGATGGCGGAAAAACTTCCTCCTGTTCGGCGCCAGCAGCAGCCGCGTCCCAACCTCCAAGACACACAGACGCCGTTTCACAGGCAGCCATCGTTACCGTCGGCGGCGCCGGCCACCGCCGTCCTTACCTCGAAGGTGAACCAGCAGATGCAGAAGACCTCCAGGGCCTGCAAGGTCGGGTCTTCCATCAACTTCCCGTCCGAGTCGAAGGTCTGAAATGAAGCAGAAACCGGATGAAACCGCCGCCGTCCTGCCGGCGCAGCAGAACCGCCTTGTTCCGGTTCAGGACTTCAGCGAGTTCTCCTCTGAGGAGCGAGCGAAGGACCTCCTGACCCTCATCCCAAACCGCTAAGGATGAAGGTAACGAGCGAGTGAGCAGCCCGGTGTGAGCGCCCCCTGCTGGGGGCTGAGGGCAACCATTGCCCCCCCTCCCTGTTACAGCCAGCTGTGACCGAGGAGGCCGAGGCGGAACCAGAGGTCCGCAGCACGCAGTGATGTCACAGTTGCTCCTAAGCTGCAGACGCAGAACCTGGACGGCGCCGCTCCGACTCCGAGCTGCAGGACTCTCTGTGTTTCCGGGGGAAACTGAATCCTAATGAAGCAAATTTATCATTCTGGCAATATGGAGATGTGCCGCACGCATAGCGTAAACGACGGTGAAAGTCGTGATAAATGTTCACCGTTGTGCTAAAACAACAACTAGAAGTATTTCAAAACCCCTGTAGGCGTTTGACCAATGGGATGGAGCCTCTTAGATTGGATTTTTCCTCCAGTGTAGATGAGCTTCATGTAGAAAATCATTGAAGTTCTGTTGACTCTTATTGAGATCAAACTGGAAATGAAGTTTTTAGACGTTTTGTAATATCGTCGTCGCAATATTGATCCCTAAAAATCTCAAACCACGAGTGTTCCTCATATCGGGCAGCCCTAACCCTAGTGGGATAAGCGGGCGGCGTTTCTGTCTGCGGTGGTGGCGTTCGTCCTCTGAAGCTGCACAAAGCTGCTCCGATTGGCTCTTTAGTCCACTTCTGGTCCCCTCCTCCTCTGAAAACGACCACATCGCCATCAGGAATCACTGAAGTCTGAGGCTGCAGACCAAAGGTCTGGACGGCTGCCCGGCACCGTCAGGCTCTAAAGCACGCAGCCGCAGACCCGGCGTGGTTTCGGGTTTCCCGTTATCAGTACCTGATACTCCGGGATGCTGTGGATGCACATGGCGGCGATGGAGGTCAGCACCACGCCGATGGACAGCAGGCTGAACAGCTTGCTGGGGATGGAGTAGCCGGGGTTCTCCAGCGTCAGCCACAAACATCTCTTCAGGTTCCCGTAGCGCACGTGGCGGAAATGCTGCATGTCCCTGCAAGGGGGGGAGGGGAGGGGAGGGGGGGGGCTCTTAGGGGGCGGAGGCTGGCAAACAACCTGCAGCTCACGCCGCTTCACCTGTTCAGGTCGGAGATCTCGTCCACAGACGTGTCCACGCTGCTGACCTCGCTCTCCTCGTCCCAGCTGCGATGGCGGCTGCTCTCCAGCTTGCGGTCGTGGTAACGGTAGCTGCAGCAGGAATCCAGGAAGAACTCGTTGATGCCCCAGTACTCGATCTCCTGACTGGAGGAAGCGGAAACCCAGTCAGGAACACGGCAGGAAGCAACCTCCTGCTCTGCTTCTGCGGGTCGCTGGAGACCCAGCACCTGCTCACAGTGGACCTCCTATCCCAACTCCTCGGCCCTCCAAACACAACAGGAGTAGTTCACCTGAAGGAGAAGACGCACAGCTCCTCCATCACGTGCAGTTTTCCCGTCTGGTAGAAGTGGAGGACGTACGGGAAAAGGCCGGGATTCCTGTCGAAGTAGAACTCCTTCTGCTGCACGTCGTAGTCGTCGCAGACCTGCAGCGGCAGCACGGATGTTCAGAAGGAGACGGACGCCGCCCCCCCACCCCCCCCAGTGGACGACCCACCTGCAGGATGTCCTCCTCCGAGGCGCACGCCAGCAGCTTCCCCAGCCGCGTGTCCGGAAACTTCTTCAGTGTGCTGGAACACAGGCTCCTCTTCAGACCCCCCACGTTCACATGGACCAGGTCCTCCTCAGGGTCCTGGTGGACCCACCCGGGTGGGCTCCTCTTGACCATGGCGGGACCTGCTGGGGCGGCAGAGACAAACGCCTGAATCCATCCCACGTCCTTCACCATCGTCTGGAAGAGCTTTACAGCTGCAGGTTAAACAACGGGTTGGTTCTGGTTCTGGCTGCAGTGGGCCAATAAAAGCAGTTCTGTAACATCTGGACCCTAACGAACTGTAAGAAACGGGCAAGCATGGCGGTGGCAGGGTTATGATCTGGGCACAGGTCCGTTTATTTATGCCTTAAATCAAAGCTCGGTGTTTTTATCCAACTGGGATGTTCAGTCCAGACGCCACAAACACAACGTCACCCGCACAGACCAGAACTTTCCCTGAGGTTAAAGTCTGAACCAAGGTCTGAACAAGACCCCCCCCACACACACACCCAGAAATGAGGAGCGTCCTGATCAGGCCGGATGTTCCTGGAATCTTCTCCTAAACTTTGGAGCAGAACGTCCTGATGAGGCTGGAGTCAACAATCTGGACGGGGAAGCAGCCCCTCCTTCCTGCAGCACGCCATCAGGCGCCATCGCCTCCATCCTGCCGCCTCATCTCACAGTGTATCAATCCTCCCCTGAAAGTAGTTCCCCTTTTTGTTTCTGTGTTTTTACCACAACTAAAATGTTCTAAGTTGATCTGGTTTGTAGACATTTAAACACTGAGGGGCGGCGTTAGGGGAGGAGCCAACCCCCCCACACCCCCATTCCCTGTCTGACTCTCCAGGAGTTGAGGTCTGTTCTCTGCTCACGTGGGCGGTCTTTCTTCGTCAGAGGGATCCTGCTCCAGGATCCTGAACCTCGGTCCAGAACCCGCGTGAACCGACCGACCCGCTCAGGCTGCAGCAGACGCACGCCTGCGAGGTTTAGGTCTGAAGTTTTCCCGCTAAAACCTTTTACATGTCTGTGATTAGCAGCCCTTTTCTTTGTTCAGGGCAAATAAGAACTCCCCCGCGTGCTGAGAGAGCCCCACCTGTCTGCACGCGCTCAGTAGTGCCCTCTGTCCACCACAACGTTCACATCAAGCTCTGACTCCTGACACCAGTGTCTGCTGGGAAATCCTCCCATCACCTGAGGTCAGAGGTCAAAACCGCTTGGCGAGCGCGGGTCGGCGTTGCTTAGCAACACCTGAAGCTTCAGTGGAGAAGAAAGCAGCATCTCCTCAGCAGCAGCGGTTGTCTGCAGGCCGAGCCTGGCAGGACCAGCTCTTCCTCCTCCTCTTCCTCCAGAAAGGTAGAGTGGCTGTAATGCAATGCTGGACTTTAGATGCGCCTAATGCAGGAAGCGGACGCCATCAGGTGCCGGCGTAACTCGAGCATAATGCAGTTGGAAGCTCAGCGACTTCCTCTGATTGCTGGTCACGTGACCTGGCTCCCGTTAACCGCCGCGGCTGAAAGCGCCTCTGCCCGCCGGCTGGAGGCTCTCAGTGGGTGTTGTGCGAGTGAGCCGGAAAAAAAAGTGTCGGAGAGAAAAGCAGCAAAGTAAAGATGAAGAGAGTTCTTCATCTCTGTGGGTGTTTGCTCCTCCTCATCACTGCCAGGCTATTTCTGCCGATGTTCCTTTGAGCCTCTAGAAAAGTAGTTTTGTAGAAAAACACGTTTATTTGGACGTTTGGATCGAATAACTAAACTGTGAAAAGAGGGTTTCTGATGAGCCCAGAGGAAGAGGAGAACAGCAGGAGCTGGTGAGAGCTCTTCAGTGGGCGGGGCATCTTCAAAGGTCAGGTCCCTGTCCCGGACGGGACCCCGCTTTAGCAGAGAGGTCTGCATCAGGCTGAATGTTGGTCAGGTGCAGCCAAACGCAGGCGGGGTCCTGGGTTTGCTCAACGGCAGGGAATTCAACTACCACCCTGCAGCTCCAGTCAGAACCAGAGGGATGGTCAGGATCAGGACATCCCAATGGAGCCAGACTCACGCGTCTGCAGGATGAAGGCGGGAAATCAGATCAGATCTCTGATCCTCAAATCAATCCAACTGTTTCTCAGCGGAAACATGATTGAAGAAGGAAGTCCCGCGTGTTTCTCATGGATGTTCCTCCCGCGCGACAACATCCACGATCGGCGCTCGCGCTCATCACCAACCTCTGCTCGGACCTTCAGGAGAATTCACGTTAGCGATGAAGATGAGGATGATGATGGTGGGCTACATCAACCCAGAACGATCCATCCACGGGAGGAGAGTGACGTCATCTGTCTGAAAACTTCGTTCTTCCGCAGAGATAAAGTGTGTGAGGGGGGGTCCGGGGCGCGCGCGCGGACATGAAGTTGATGCATAATTCAGCTGCAGCTGCCGGAACCGACTCCTCCGGGTTTCTGGGTCTCATGTCAGCCCGGAATCGACTCTGGAACCAAACCGTCACGTACCTTCAAGTTTTCCCACGTCCGACCTTCGCCAGCAGAGCCGCGCGCTCCTCCTCAGGTGTTACCCCATGGTCACCTGAAGTTCGCCTTCCACGCGGGAACTTCCTCGTGTCGGTGACCGCCTGCTGCTCACGCGGAGAGGAGCTCACACCCGAGCGCGCGCCTCCTTCACCTGATCCGCGTGAGCGCGGCTGTGCGCCCCGGAGCCGAGCCGCCTTCGGCTCCTCTCGTCCTTTTCCGGAGGGAAGTCCGAAGGAAAGCGTCGGCAGGGGTCAGTGCGCGTTTTCCGGTCTGACCTGAAACCTGTCAGCTGGCCTCGCGCACGCGGACATGCACGCTCCGGATCGGTTTGTTTAACGAGAACTGAACGGTCCGGTCTGTCCGCGTGTCACCGGTGTTTCTGAAGCAGGTCTGAGGAGCATGCTCCTCCTGCACCTCCTGCTCCTCCTGCGCCTCCTGCGCCTCCTGCTCCTCCTGCTCCTCCTGCTCCTCCTGCTCCTCCTGCTCCTCATGCTCTCTGCAATGCCGCTGCACGGGAGGATGGCGCCATCTAGTGGTGGAAGCTGGCTGAGACCTCTCCAGCTTCTTGCTGCTTTCTTTCTTTAAGGTCAAAGGTCAACATTCAGCCATAGTAAAGACAAAGACTCTCTCTTGGTTTGGGCTTAGTGTTTTTAATATTGATGTTGAAACAGTCTGACTCGGTTCTGTGGTTCTGAACTGCAGACCGGTCCCACCTGGACTTGTGTTCTGCAGAACCGACCGGCTGCAGGCCTGGACGTCATGCAGGTCTGTGTCTGTTCCTCACTGAAGCCCAGAGATCGTAGACCCGCAGTGAAGAAGTCCTTCGGTCCTTCGGCGGGTCAGTCCACCCTGAAGGTTTCTGATGTTTCCTCTGTGGATCTGCCGCCTCAGAACCTCTGGGTTCTGAACAGGGTTTTGGATCAGCGCCATGCAGATGCAGCTTTGGATAATCAGCAGATTTTTATTATGTGTAAAATGCACAGATTCCTGACACGCGGTGGTCCACTGGTACCAGCCGGCCCGGTACCGTCTACAGAGGAGGAGCGCAGACGCGAGGAAGAGGAGGCTTCAGAAACGCAGGCAGGACCCTCGCCGCCCCGCGACGCCGACAGGACACGTTCTGGATCCAGTACCTCCTGAAGAGCTGGTCCCTGCAGCCGTAGATGACGGGGCTCAGGAAGCGAGGGATGATGTAGACCAGCAGGAAGAAGACGTACCGGATCTCCAGGATCAGCAGCGGGAAGAGAGAGATGAGAGCGGCCTGCAGGGAGGGAACCACGAAGGCCAGCATGCAGAGCATCAGCTGGAACAGACGGGAGAGGACGAGGTCAGAACCGGCCGCACGAACTTTGACCTCTCCTCTAGGTTTGCTTGCTCAGGGTTGATGGCAGACAAAGTGTGCATGATCAGAGTTAACGCACGCCGTGCGTTAACTCTGATCATGCACACTTTGTCGGCCCGCTTTTACCACGGTCACTTACAAAAAAAACCATTTTTATATATATTTCAGTCCTTTATTCTTGTTATCTGTTCGGTTGGCATCGCTTTTTCACAAAAAGCGGACTATTTACTACGTGGTGCGGCGCCGCTTAGCCGGCTGATTCTGCACCGACTTCAAGTGCAGCAGTAAAGGAAAGCGACATCTATGCTGATGATCACGATGTATTTAACTAAGCATCAGTTCAGAGTGAAAGTTCACCTCTAACCGCGTGATTTTGTCCAGATGATGAAGCTAAAGGTTGTTTTAAAGCAGCCAGAGCAGTGATATAGAAGATTTAGGCTATGTGACCGGAACTACTTTTTTAGGCATACATTATCACTTTTTAATGCACACCCAGCAGCCAATCAGAATGGAGTATTCACCAGGACCGTGGTATATCTCCTGTTTGCTCACAGACATAACCCCGCCCCTAAAACAACTCGTAGGATCCACAAGGTAACAGTGAAATAAAAGAAACAGAAACTAGAGACGATGTTCCTGTTTTCATTTTCCTGAAGGTTCTAGTTCCTCAGGAAGTTGACGGATCTGGAAAATGTTTCTTCTTTGGAAACAGAAACAACTCATTTATCAAACGATGGTAAATATAATTAGAAAGACAAAAATCTTGTTTTTGTAGGGATAGTTTGGGTTCTTTGGTTTATTTTTCCCCGTTTTCTGAACATGTCTGACATTTAACCGTCTGAAGGTCGTGGCCCACAGCCGATACCTACATGTGACACATGTCCCACGTCTGAAATGTCGCTCTTTGGTGTTACATGCGTGATCTACGTCATTCATGCGTGTTTCTTGTGTTCGTCAACGTGCTCAGATGTCCATCGAGGGTTTCAGCCGACGGATTCAACATTTTTAGCTGATTGAGAATTTTATGTAGTTTATACGCAATTATTACGTAAATCTTCTGCCATTTTTTTCATGTAAATGTGTCTTTCCACGACCGTTCCACGTATGTCTAACAGACTTTGACGTGTAACTTTTAGATCACGTATGCGGCGCACTCATCACGTTCACATGATGTCATGACACGCCTCATGTTCTACGTTGGTTGACGTGTTCTTTGCGTGTTTATTCCTACTTCTTCATTCCTGAAACATCTGTAAAAATTTCACCTAAAGACCACAACTGTTCTCCCTTTTTCCCCGTATGTTCACGTATGACCAGTTTTTATTGTAGGCGGCCGTGGTGAGGCAGAAGGGCGGTCGACCTTTGATGGGAGGTTCGATTCCCACCCTGCCTGCCTCCCCGTTGAAGTGTCCTTGGGCCAGACAGTAAACCTCGCCTTGGCTCTGGTGGAAGGTTGGCGCCAGTGTTCGGCAGCACTGAGAGCACTAGAGGAAGGTAGATCAGTACAGGTACACGCCATTGACCCTTCCTCTGTGCAGTACGTACATGAAGTACATGAAGTGACACGGCTTTAGCATTTGAAAGATTCCCAACTGTAAACTTGGTGAACCAGGAAACAGAGCAAACTGGAGGCCCCCCACCCCCCTGTGACACCCACCTGCACCCCGTGCAGCAGGACGGTGTTCCTGGCCCGGTTGACCGAGGCCAGGCCGGCGGAGGCGGCCCGCGCCGTCAGCATGATCCTGCAGTAGGTGTAGAGCAGCGTGAGCGCCACGGAGGACAGGTACAGCCCGTCAAATACGCAGTTCTTGTAGTAGACGGAGGCGTGGCGGAAGAGCAGCGAGTGGTCGCAGAAAATGGCGCTTTGGAAGAAGGTGGGGGGCTCCGTGAGGGTGCCGATGAGGAGGTCTGTGGCAGGGGGGGCGGCCGTGAGGACGAAGATGATGCTGATGAGGAGGAGGGTGCGGCGCACCGTGCACGTCTGGCTGTAGTGGAGGGGAAAGCAGATGGAGACGAAGCGCTCCACGGCCATGCCGGCGAGGATGAGAGGGGTGGAGCGCGTGGTGAACACCGCCGTCATGATCTGACGAGAACAAACGAGGACACGCTGAGGACGGAGACACGTCTGAGACGTCCAGCACGACCGTCTCATCAGGGAACCGGAGCTCTGCAACCAGCAGCAGTGTGAGGCGTTTGGGTCGGACTCTTCTGGACCCAAAGCTGCCAGGAAAACCCGATTCTGATCAGCATTCATCACCTCTAGATGAAAGGAAATCACTCTTCTTCTCTGCTTGAATATGAACAGAAACTAGCATTTCTCAAAATGTGAAAAAGCTCTTTTACTTTGACTTCCTTTCAAAATAAAAGACTTCCTGTGCCAAACAGGATGCAGCTGATGTTCTCCTACGAAAACTTTTGAACAATGTGGGATGAAAATGACATGGAGGGTAAAAGAGTCACATGAGGTTCCTGATTCCCCAGGTTGCAGACCCCCGATCTAGACCTTTTAAGCCAGAGAACCCCCCCTCACAGCAGCAGGACGTACCAGAGGGCAGCAGACCAGCACCGGGATCTTCCTGAAGATGTAGCTGACCACGTAGAGCGCCGTGACCAGACTCAGCTGCAGGGCGTCGTTGACCACCATGCAGATGAACATGATGTAACGGGGGTTCTCGTAGAACACTCTGGAAGAACAGAGGCTTCAGAGGGACGGAGCGGCAGAACCAGCACGGGACGGTGGCGCCCACCTCCCCCCACTGCCCTGACCTGTGCTGCAGGAACGTGCGCACCATGCTGACGTTGATCACGCTGATGGCCAGCCACACCAGCACGGCCATGATGTTCTTGGTCAGAGCGTTGGCAAAGCTGTCTTTGGGCAGAGCGCCCCCCCCCGGCAGCACAGAGCTGCTAGTACTGAGGAGCAGGTCCGGAGGGGCGGCGGCGCTGGAGTTCATCTCTGACATGACCCCTGTGCATTCTGGGGGAGGGGGGGCAGACCAACACGGCTGAACTCAAAATAGTTAAACAACGAAACTATCAGAGACTCATTTCTGAATCACATACATGGAAGAATCCATCTTCACATGTCATTCCTAATGTATGATCATAAACCAGCATGACAGGTTAGTGTGTTCATCATCATCATCATCATCATCATCATGAGACCCACCTCAGCAGTTCAGAGTTTCCATCCTGCAGTTATGATGAGAAATATCAATAATCAGACTGACGACACGTTTCCATCAGAAGTTCTAGTGTCATGGATGAAGGCTGCAGTGCTCCTCATCCTCACAGCAGCTGTTTACTCACAGAGGGTGGAGGAAGGGTGGAGCTCTCGCCTGATGAAGGTCAGCTGCCTCGTCTGGCAGCCTGCAGCTCATTTATACACAAGTCTTGAGCGCCACACTGAGGGTTTGTGGGTAAAAACAAGTCCCAAGTCTCTGGGATGGGCTCAGGGATGTGGTTCAGCGTGTGCAAAGGTTTGAATCTCGAGGCGGCCAGGTTTACAGACGTTACTGAACAGCAGCGGTTCTGAAGACAGGATGCGGGTCTGGACAGACTCAGTTCTGGGATCAACCAGGCCTGAACTTCAGTTCTGCTGAAACCAGAACCACTGATCCGTTTGGACTTGGAGACGACAAAACCTCTGACAGACGGTGGTTTTTCTGACAGTTTCAAATATTCTGTATCCCAAATTTCTATACAATTAAACAAATAAAATAAACCTAAAAGGCCGTTTTTAGTGTAGTTATGAGCACAGATTTCTGGCCCATAAATTAACAAAAAATACACACAAAAATATGAAACAACAAGGAAACAAACAAAAGACTTGTAGAGAATTTAAACTCCTCCAAACTGCAGTTTGAGATCATTTTCTGAAGGTTTTTAAATGATTTATTATTTGGTAAAAACGGGTGTCTTACCTGTCTGTCTGTCTGTCTAAACACGGGTGTCTTACTCTCCCCCCCCCGGGTGTCACTGGGCTGAACTGGATGAGGGATCATGATGAACTCTGACATTCTTGGGTTTGATGCTTCAGCAGAACCAACGTGTAGAACCGCTGCTTCAGAAAATGACCTGCAGTGACCATCTGCTTTGATGTGATGACGTCCTGTGGCCACACGGGGGCGGCCATTCCCTGTGCCAGGAAAGCCCTGTACAGGATGAACCCGCATTGGCCTTAGCCAGGTGAGCTCTGACGACCCCGTGACCCCGACAGAGGTAACTGGGTTCAGAGGATGGATGGAGAGAGGGAGGGATCGGCACCGCAAGGGATTGTGGGATACCATTCCCTTTGCCTGTCCGGATGGATTTGGGTTTAAGTATAGATTTTTGACCAAATGTGTTTAGTTGTTTAGCTGTTTACTGTGTTTTGTCCAGTTATTTGTCCTTCTATGCTTCCGTCTCTGCACCATGATTGAGAGGGTTATATAGCAATACTACGATGTGTTGATGTAATGGTAAAGTCAGGGTAACGCTAAATGATGTCATGTCTCAAAGCTATATTGATTCAATCATTTTATTGTTATACATATGAGTCTATCTGCCGGCTCAGACTTAGACATATGAAAGTTCGAGAAGTACAATAAATTAAGATATAGAAAAATATTTAATTGAATCAGAGTAATATGACATTTAGTTAGATAAATATGTCAATTTGAGTTGTATAAACAATTACTGAGTTTTATAGACGTAAGAAATTAGGTTGAATAAATGTAGCTGAATTACTTGTTACCAAATTGAAGTAATTCATTTAAGTCGTCAAAGTTGCATAAGTTATATATATATATATATGCGTCACAATGAAAATAGAAATAAGATCAGAAACTCGTGCGTTTACTTTGTTCTTTTTCTCCAAGCAGAAACTCTTTCTTTTGCTGATGATGCAGTCGTGTTTCTTTTCTGATGGTCTTATAATCTTCATACGCCGTCATTTAAATCTCAGACTCCGTCTCACTGAAGTGTAGCGTCTTTTTTTTTCTCCACGCGTTTCCATGGTGACTCTGGAAATCGTTGATCCATTGAGAATGTCTTTATGTACCTGCCGTGCACGTGCGTTAACCCAGGGTTACCAAGTCTAACTCATATCCAGTCTTTTGGAACCGACATACCCAGAGTAAGCAAGTTCAGGCGGATTTCAGCCAGAGTTGAGGGTTAAAGTCAGGGGGGTTTAAACATGCTTCCTGGAATACCCCCTGAAGCTCCTGTACTGCTTGATTTGATGACCCACTCTCATGTCATCAACCAGCAACATAACCAGACGGGATCAGTGGAGGACAGAACTCCTCTGCTCCTCCTCGCGCTGTGACAGACGGGCTTCTCCTCCTGCAGGAGTCTAACTTTAAAAACTCTCGGTTCATGTGTGGTTCTTCTCTTTGTGGAAGAAAAGTCCAGATCCTGACACTCACATTTATTATAAAAATGCATACACAAAGGAAAAGCAGTTAAAACAATGTTTGGACTAAAAATATTCAAAGAACTTCAAACAAACCATTTGAAACCAGAGAAAAACTGGATTGAAGCCAGGAAGAACAGAGGCTTTGGGTTTCTTCCGTCATTCTGAATGACTGCGTCCGAGCATCGAACCCTGAGGCGGACACGCGATGGTCCACTGGCTGTTGTTACTGATGAGGCTGTGGTGTAGCGGTAGAATGCTCGACCCCTCCTCGGAAGGCTGCAAGTTTGTGGTCTTTGGGCAAACATTGGACCCACGTTGTTCCTGATCAGGGCGGCGGCTTGCAGAGACGGGTGGATGGGACTGGGAAGAGGTTCGGTTCTTCTAAGGCAGGAAAGCTGCTGATGGGTTTATGCTTTTGAACCCCTCAGCACCGCAGCTTTAGCCCCACAGCAGGGGTCGCCAACCGGCGGCGCTCTGTGGTTTAGTGAAATGACTACATCCTCCGATTGAAATATCCCAAGTTCAGTTCCTGCCTTGTCTGCCCATGTGCCGACGTGTCCTTGAGCAAGACACTGAGCCCACATTGTGCCTGGTGGTTGCAGGTCGTCGTCAGTGTTTGGCAGCAGAACTGCCGTCTGTGAGTGTGCAGGACTCAGACTGTAGACGGATGTGCCATTACCATTTATCAGCGCCATCTTCATCAATGATTGACATATTTTTAAAGCTTTCCTAAAATATTTTTGTCTTTTTGTTTGGTTACAAACTGAAACACAAAAGACGAGAAAGAAGAGAATCTACCAAACTACAGATTTCTAGTTCAATCCCAAACTGTTCCAACAGTAAAAGCAAACCAGATGGTTCCAATGTGGGCAGAAAATGTGGGCCCCAGATGGGTTTAAGACGGCTCTCAGGGCTGTGCACCCGGCTGCCTGGTGGACAGCTCAATGGACCACCGGACGGCTGGCCAGCGTAGTGAGGCAGCCCACCGAGTGTCCACTTAAATGAGGGCAAACACAGGTGTGGAGGTGGGGGCACTGTGGAAACTGCACACAAACCCATCTGGGGCCCACTTGGCCTCGCTGGCTGGGAAGAACCTAAAAGAACAAAGTGCATGGACAGCTGGAATGAGGGGGCCTTCAGTCTGACACCTTCAGTGTCACAGCGGGTCTCCTTGACCTCTAAGGCCGGGATGACGTGAGGAGCGTCAGGAAACAGGAAGGAAGGACGGACCTGCAGGGAATCAGAACAGCTGCACACGTTCAGACCAAGCAGTGAATGGAGACCGAGGGCTTTCCCGCCGTTTGTTCTGCAGGGAGTCACGTCTGAAACATGGAGAACCTGGAACCGAGCTGCAGATTCAACACTTGTTGTCGGCCCCCCCACACCTGTAGCAGACGAGGTACATCCTCAGGTATCTCCTGAACTTCCCGTCCCTCACTCCGTAAATGATGGGGCTCAGGAACCGAGGCAGGATGTAGACTATCAGGTAGTTTGCGTATCGGATCTCTAGAACGCGGCCTGGGAAGATGACGTGCAGAACCGCCTCCACACTCGGGGAGACGTAGGAGAGCAGGCACATGGCCAGCTGAGCGCCGTGGAGGAGGATGGTGTTGGTGGCCTTCTGAGCCGACGCCCTGCGGGCGGACAGGGCTCTGGCGGCGAACAGGACCTTCAGGTAGGTGAAGACCAGCGTCAGGAACACGCAGCAGAAGTAGATGATGTCAAAGGCTAGCCGCTTGGAGGCCAGGATGGGGTCTTTGAAGACGTTTGGCCGTAAGCAGAACACCGAGTCGTGAAAGAAGCTGAGCGGTTCGGTGGCCAGAGTCACAAACAGGTCGGTGAGGTCTGGAGCCGCACACAGGAACCACATCAGCCCGATGGCCAGGTACGTCCTCCTCACCGTGCAGACTTCTGCGTAGCGCAGAGGCTGGCAGACGGCCACGTAGCGCTCGATGGCCATGCCGGCCAGGTTTATGGGCGTGTTCCTGGTGGTGAAGACCGCCACCAGGATGAAGACAGAGCAGAGGGACACGTTGATCTTATAGACGGCGTAGCTGAGAACGAAGAGGGAGACGGTGACGGTGAGCTGGATGCCGTCATTGATCACCATGTGGGTGAAGAGGATGTACCGAGGGTCTTCGTAGAACGTCTGAGAACACGGAAAAAGATGGAACCGTTAAACTGAAGGAGTCCCTGTAGTCCGTGTTCAGTCATCCCTCCTGAGGCAGCAGGCAGAACCCGTTACCATGGCAGTCAATGTTTACAACATCAATATCTGAGATTTTCCTGGAAAAAAGACCAAAAATTCCAGTTTTTGCTGTTTATCTTTGGTTTGTTCTCACAGTTTTAGCTGAAATTCTGCCAAGAAATCAAACTTTTTACTGACTGAAGGACAAAACCAACGAGCCGGCTGTGATCCACACACTGTCTTTAGGGAGAACCACTACGTTTTTATTCCGACTGCATCCCACCACCTCAGAGGTCTGCGTTACTGCTGACAGCGGCGGCGCTTTTACCTGATGTCTGAAGAAGGTCGCCACCAGAGTCAGGTTGATGTAGGTGAGGAAGAGCCAGACCAGAACCACCAGCAGGTTCTTCACCAACGCCGAGGCCAGGGTGTCTCTGAAAAGCAGGAGCTGCAGAGGAGACGCCACGTCACCGCGCTTCATCCAACCTCCATCCATCCAACCTCCATCCATCCAGCCTCCATCCATCCAACCTCCATCCATCCAACCTCCATCCATCCAACCTCCATCCATCCAACCTCCATCCATCCAACCTCACCACGCTTCCAACCTCCATCCATCCAACCCATCAACCACCTCCATCTCCAACTCCGACATCCCCTCCAATCCATCCAACCTCCATCATCCAACCTCCATCCATCCAACTCCATCCATCCACTCCATCCATCCACACCACCACGAACCTCCACCATCCATCCATCAACCTCATCCATCACCTCCTCATCCACCTCCATCCATCCAACCCATCACATCCATCCAACCTCCATCCATCCAACCTCCATCCATCCACCTCCATCCATCCAATCCATCCAATCAACCTCCTCCATCCAACCTCCATCAATCAACATCCATCCATCCAACTCCATCACCAACCTCCATCCATCAACCTCCATTCCATCCAACCTCCATCCCAATAAAACCTCCACCATCAACCTCCCTCCATCAACATCTATCAGTCCACCTCCATCCATCCCAACCTCCATCCATCCAACCTCCATCCATCCAAACCACATCACCGTGCTTCATCCAACCTCCATCCATCCAACCTCCATCCATCCAAACCACATCACCGTGCTTCATCCAACCTCCATCCATCCAACCTCCATCCATCCAACCTCCATCCATCCAACCTCCATCCATCCAACCTCCATCCATCCAACCTCCATCCATCCAAACCACATCCTCCCTCCAGGTCACAGGATGAGCACAGCCTGCCGTTTCCATCAGTTTACTTGTAGACGACATCAAGAACAGAAGGTCTGAAACGTGAGGAAGCGTCGGCGTTTCCACACGTTTCCACACGTTTCCACACGTTTCCACACGTTTCCACACGTTTCCATGTTTCTGCTCTCCTCTCTTTAAAAAGAGGATCCACTGATGTTATCATCCTGCATCCTTTCTGAGTTTAACCACGTCTGACATCAAATCTGTAAAATGTTTACAGAGAAATCCAGGAACCGAATCTTCTCCTCAGATTCACATAAATATGTACATTCTTTTGGTGTCATAATTCCGTCATAAATACTCTGTGGTCCAACACAGGTGTTAATAATTAAAGCGGGAACATTTCTGTTTTACACAAAGACTTCCTGTATGGTGAACAAATGTCCACAGAACGAATAGCATCTCTGTTTTCATCCGCGGGGCGGGTCTTCCTGCACGCTGCAGCACTTCTTTGGTTTGAGTCTAAGCTTTGTAGATCCGGAGGCTCCGGCGGTGGACGGACCTGCTCGTCCTGCACAGCAGCCTCACCTGAAACCTCACCGGGAAACCGGGAGACTGCATTTCTCAGACACTCACAACTCTTTCTGTCTCAGCCAGCGTCTCCTAAAAAACAAAGGCTAGAAGCGTGGAGCTTTCTTTGAATTACACAGCATCACCATACATGGGTGGGGTTGGGGGGGTGGTCTTCCCCCGCCTGGTCCCCGGCGGCCCCCACGGCTGCCGCCTGGTACGGCTAAGCGCTCCTGTCCTGTGGCCTGGGGGCCGGACGCTGGTTCGCTTATGCCTCTGGGCGTCGGGGGGGGCCCTGTAGGGGGGCCTTCTCTGCGCCTGGCTGGTTGGGTGGGCGGTCCCCTCCTCCCTCCCTCCCAGGCTGCCTGGATCCGGATGCCGGGGGGCTCCTGGCCTGGGGGTCTCTCCCCCCCTCTACTGGTCTGGCTGGGTAGGATCTGGTTCCTCTTATGATCTCAGGGTTCACTTCAGCAGCATGCATGTATCTCCACCCCCACGTGCACACTGCTCCCTGTCTGCTTCATCCCTCCTTCTAACCTACAGTGTATTGATGGACAGATATTTTCCACTCATCTTGGTGTCAGATTTTTACCCATGATGGAATATTTGTCTTTCCAGCAGATCTAGTATAATTGTTACAGCTTAAAAGAATAACTGATCCAAATCAGTGCTTGTATCCCCCCCTTTCTCACCTCTCTTCCTTTTACTCTCTTCCACTCCCCCCTCACATTCTTCCCCTCTCCCTCCACACACACACTAAATGTAACAAATAGATAAAAAATAATACAACAAAAGGGGTTTATACAAATCTACACTCTGGCTTCTAAAGTTCTACAACCTCTTTTTGTAATAGTAAACCTGTCCAACACTAAAGGCCTGCAGCTCTGATCTGTTTGCTCAGATGTTGGACAGAACAAGTGAAAAAACAATTACACAGCATCACATGTGAACAGAAAGGTCTGCAAAGGCGTTCTGGGATCTAACCTGTGGAGGAAGTGTCATGTTGCCTCTGAAACCTGCAGCTGAGTTCATTTTCCCCCCAGTCGCCTGAGAGACACAGAACAACAGAACATAGATGTGGAATATTCTATAGTACAGATGGTTTTCATGGATCAAATCACATTTCAGTCTAAACTAAACTTCTAGCAGCTTAACAGCAGAATCATTAGACGGATTCAGAATGAAATGATCAGATTGGGGTCGGGCTCTACTCACCTGACTCCACGCAGGAGCAGAGCTGCAGCTTTTTAAAGACTTCAGCAGGATTCGTCGAGGGACGACCTGAGCGTGGCGCCGCCGTTGTTTTGACTCTCAACATGAACTCGTCGTGTTTTTTTCCTGCCTGTTAAGTTCAAGTCCACGTTTGAGGCGTTTGGCGTTCAGGTCACATCGTCCTAATCTTTGGTTTGCTAAAGTTCTGGAGTTTGATTCTGTTAAAAAGGATTTTGCAGCGTTGACATTACTCCCTCTGATAGATTTAGGTTGGGGGATGTTTACTAAATATTTACACATATTTATTTTAAAAATCCCTTTTGCTTTTGCAACTATTTGTTTCTGTGTAAAAATCATGGACTGTATCAAAGACCTGGACTGAGTCAGTGTGACGTCATCCATAGAAAATGGTTTCAGTCGCCATTTTTTTTACAACACGGACGTCGCCATGTTGGAGCCAGATGCCGTCAGTAAGCAGTGATTGGTCTGAGTTATCGTTTCTATGGTAACCACTCTCACCAATCAGAATTGAGCTTGTTGGAAGGCCACACCCCCTAAGGATTGAAAGCTAGCAACATGAAATCTGTCAATCATTTTAAATATTGGACACAGGGGATAGCAGGCTCCACCTACTTTTATTGAGGCATCTGATTGGTCAGTTTATGATTTACAGAAAAACATAAAAAATGAGGATAATCAAGAAGATGTTAAATAAAAGGATCCTAACCAGAACGGTTCTTCTGACCAATAGAGTGACTGAGGAACAGCTGATTCCTCAGTGAAAGGGTTAGGGTTAGGGTTAACGTCTATGGGAGTTTGTCTTCTTGGAGCCAGTTTGTTTGGAATGCCTGGGGGGCGGAGTCACTCAGTCCAGTTCTCTTATACAGTCATTGGTAAGTCAGATTTGACTCCAAATTAAACGTATATAGTTTTAAGGACTTATTTGATGTACGCAAAATTATTTTCCTATTAAAACTGTGTGTGGGGGGGGGTTCTGGACACACGTGTCCGCGGTGGTGAATGTGGGCGTGTTCTGGTGGCTCATCCTGTATAATAATAAAGATAAAGGTAGTTTATTGATCAGCTTGGGAACTGAGTGAACCAATCAGCTGGTGTCTGACAGAACCTTTGGATGCAGCAACAGAAGCTTCACTGTTTGTGTTTCACTGAAGTGTCTGACAAACGGTTTCACCAACAAACGTCTCAGTTTTACAAAGAATGCTGCTTTTTTAGACAAAATAACTTTATTATGAACCGAGAGCCTCTAAGTTCAGGCTCCCTGCAGATGAGAACCTGCACCGATCATGCAGCAAAGCTCCTTGTCTTGAGTCAACTGTAAACTTTGAACCAATCAAATGCCGCCTTTTCACTTAAATCCGATTTTTGCTTTTGACGTTGGGAAGAGAGAAAACCAGACGTTTGAGGCTTGTTTCTGAAAGATGCACAGAACCCGGTTCCCTCAGTGATGGGTGACGTTCTTCCAGAGGTTCCTGCAGGAAGCTGCAGCCGCATTCAGGCAGCTTTTCGTGGTGCATTCTGGGACGTTCTGTGGAGGAGCTGCAGGAAGAACTTCAGTCTCACGGCTGGTCTGGCGGCGGAGGACGCGGCGTCTCCTGTGCGGCGTTCACACAGCAGGTAGCCCTTCACGCACTTCCTGAAGGTGGGGTCTCTGAGGCCGTAGATGATGGGACTGACGAACCTCGGCACGATCTGGACCATGACAAAGGAGGCAAAGACGATGTGGGCGTGGTCGTTGGGCCACAGGAGGAGCAGGGCTTGTTCGACCAGCGGCCTGACGTAGTTGAGCATGGTCAGCAGCAGCTGGAAGCCGTGCAGCAGGATGGTGTTTCTGGCCTTTCGACTGTCTGCTGCTGCTCCTTTGGCTGCAAACAGGATTCTGAAATACGTGAAGAAGAGGGTGAACCAGACCAGGACCAGGCAAAGGATGTTGGAGGCGGTTCTCTTCTCCAAGCCCCGTTTGTTTCTGAACACATTGTCTCGGAAACACCAAACTCTGGAGTGGAAGAACTGCAACGGTTCTGCCGCCAGGAGGAGGAGCAGGTCCAGCAGGACGGACAGTCCGCTCGCCGCCCACATCAGGCCGATCATGACGTAGGTCTTCCTCACCGTGCAGATCTGTGCGTGGCGCAGAGGCATGCAGACGGCGATGTAGCACTCCACGGCCATGACCGCCAGGTTCACCGGAGTGTTAAAGGTGGTCAATATGGCGACCATCAGCAGAACGATGCAGACGGACACAGAGACGGTCTGCAGGACGTACGACAGGATGAAGAGGACGGACGTCTGGATCAGCTGGATCATGTCGTTCATCACCAGATGGATGAAGAGGATGTAGCGAGGGTTTGAGTAGAAGATCTGGAAGACAAAGGAAGTAAACGCAAGTTCGACTGAAAGTTCAAAGACATCGAACCGATTTTCAGGCCAAACCGCAGAAACTGTCAGACTTGGCAAGAACTCAGTTCCCTTTTGCTCTGCTTCTACACCAGCTCAGTTAGTTGGCAGTCACAACATGTCTTATCACAACTAAGCAGACGATACCCAGACCTGTGTGTCGCTGACAGCAGGTGAGTGTTGCTGAAGGAGTCAGACCTGGTGTTTTCTGAAGGTGTGGACCAGAACGCTGTTGATGTAGTTGATGGAGATGCAGAGACCGGAGACGATGAGGTTTTTCAACAGAGCCGCTCTCAACTCCTCCTCCGGTTTCCTGCCGGCCTCCACGGAGTTGTTGAAGGACGACAAATTCATTTCTCCACCTGAATCTGACGACAAAACCAGAACAAGCAGCAAAAGCAAACAGCAGCGAGGACGAGTCCTTCAGGACGGACGGCAGCAGAACGAGGGATGCAGAAGCAGAACGTCTGCAGAACAGAGGAGTGGGAGGAACCTGAGGCTGCTCAGGGCTGCAGGTTTTATAGCTGAGACTCACCTGTGTGTGTGTGTGTGTGTTAGTGAGTGTGTGTGTGTGTGTGGGTGTGTGTGTGTTAGTGAGGGTGTGTGTGTTAGTGAGTGTGTGTGTGTTAGTGAGTGTGTGTGTGTTAGTGAGTGTGTGTGTGTGTTAGTGAGTGTGTGAGTGTGCACAGGTGTGTTTGTAGGTTGATGAGATCATTCTAGTTCAGGGGGGGGCAATTCTTTTGAATGGGGGGCCACATGGGGTTCTAAAATTGGGTAGAAGGGCCGGACCAGGAGCAGATGGTGGAGTGAGAATGAAATCACATGGAATCTGGATGAAAACATTTGGAATGAAAATGATATTTTAAAACATTTGAGAGTTTTTAGGTTCAAACTTTGGTTCTCATTTTAGAGCCAGTTGCACCAACGGTTGATGAACCTCGTGTAAAACGTCGAGAAATGCTGCGTTCATGTGGAGTTTGAATGATGGACGAATGAAAAACGACAAACGCCACATGGATGCTACAGCGGGTCTCCCAACGTTTAGAAGTCTGTTTCTTTAAACTTCTTTGATCTTTCTTTTATTGTAAAGCCCTATAATAGAGTTTTATACATTTATGATCCTTTTAATGAAATAAATAACACTATTTATGAAATAAAAAAATAACCAAATAACTCTGATCTTCTAAGACAATAAAGTCATTAAATATACGATACATTAAAAGAAAACCAATGACTAGTGGATCCTCTGCCGTCATAATCCTAATTCAGACTTTGAGGCTGCAGCTCCTCACGTCTCACAGTTTGAGCAGCTGAGTTCTGCACGTCTGTTTCCATCCAGTAATAATGAAAAAGCTCATTTCATGTCTTCTGCTGCAGCTAATCATATATCTGTTACCTTTTCTCCAGAACAGAGTTCCTCATTTATTGCAGGAGTTACGTTCTAAAATACCTGTGATCAGTGAAATCCACAGAGAATGATTCCAGATGTTTATGGCAGTAAAACTCCTCACTGATAAATACACTTTCCTCACACAGACATGAACATTTTCACCTTTTCTCTTGTTTAAATTCTCAAACCTTCATAGAAATGAGGTCCAGGATCTATGAATGAAAACAGAGATCTGATGGATCACAGATTTCTGATCTGAAGAGCTCCATGTTTCTGTACAGGAGACCCGGAGGAGATTGATTGACAAGGTCTCCAGCCAATCAGGACACAGAACAGGATGCTGTTTAAAAAAAGCAGCATGATCGCTATGAAAGAATGAGACAAACCGGGAAAGATGGACTGTGACGTAGAAAGAGACACTGTCTTCTGGTCTGATTGACAGATTCTAGAGGCTTTCAGGTGGAGCTCAGACTGCAGAGGGGGGGGAGAGAATATGTCACGTTCTGTGCGGGTCTCGATCGTGATAAAAATAAAAAACGTGGGTCTCTGATATTGTTCATAGGGCCGGACCCAACATGGAGGGGGGGCAGATCCACACACCCCTGTCCTAGTTGGAAAATGCTTTAGAATGAAGTCATGTGTGGACACTGAAATGTGTTCTTTTTGTGTGAATGTTGTTGTTTTGGTATCAGGCTCTTCCAGGGGGGGGCCCCCTCTGCGCCTCATAAAGACTTTCTAAGCTAAGGTTCTGTTTTTCTGGAGGGGGGGTCATGTCATTTCTGCTGGTCTGCCTTCATTAGCTGGTTTCCTGTTACCTGTCGGCCGTCTCCACCTGTCTCTCTGTCCAGGTGTGTCTCTGTCTCACGCCTGAAGCTCTCACGTCTCCTGGATTCTCTCACTTCCAGCCCCACTCTGTTAAGTTCACTTGTGAGATCTTTTCTTTCTGGATCTGGATCCTCAGTTCTGCTGGACTTGGACCCAAACATCCTGAAACAGAGTCCCCAAATCCAGGCCTGGGGGGCCGGCCTCCTGCTGGTTTTCCAGAAACCCTGCCTTACCTGCTGCTGATGACCTGGATCAGGTGTGTTTAACCAATAAGGAGCTTCAACAGCTGGATGGTTGGACCCGGCCCTCCAGGCCTGGATTTGGGGCCCCCCTGTCCTAAAACCTGGATCTTCACAGAAAAAGAGAAAAGCGGTCCATCATTCAAACCAAAGGCTGGCTGAGGCCCGCTGGCCTTCCAGACGCAAACTGTGTTAGCATTACAGTCAGGGGCGGAGCTACGGGGAGGGAAGCAGCCCCCACCAAAGAGCTTTGCCTCACACTGCCCCCCCCACCCGCCTTCCTCTCCATAATGTGACATCTGAAGGATCTGCAGGTAGCGTCTGAGGTTTAAAGGGCAGTGGTGGGCCGCCAGGTCTTCTCTGAAGGCCTAAATAATATCTGAGTCATGCGTCTATTGTCCATGCATAGTCATTGAATCATTCCAGATGGTCTTTTATTGTGTTTATGACGGTTCTGCTGCTTCCAGACATGTTTTCATATTGGAGCATTGAACCAATCACATCTCAGCTTTCCTCTGTTGCCAGGCAGGATAAAGGTCTCCAGCAAGAGTTCTGAAGGTCTTGTGATGTAAATCAGTGTGGGTCATTCATTTCCTTCAACCAATCAGATTGTGAGTTGGTGTCAGCAGGGCCTTCTAGCAGGCGTAGGCAGCGTCACAGTATTCAGAGCTTCTGATTGGACAGAAGTTTCAGGAAGTCTCATGCAGCCTTGTCCAGTTGGACACAGAGAACTTTGTGATCCGTCTCAGTTAAAAACAGGCTGACTGTAATGTCTCCATGGAGGATCCAGCAGGAACATCTCCCACTGATGACTTCCAGAGTGATGACTCAGCCGTACAGATCTGTGTGTTTGGACTGACCGTCCCTGTGTCCACGCCGTCTGTCCAGCGGACACTTTGGGCTCTAAAGCGGATTCAAACCTACAGAAACACAGCTGGACAGACTGGAACGCCATAAGCTGCACGACAGGGTGATGGACTGTTTAGAGCAGGGGTCTGCAACCCATGGCTCCGGAGCCACATGTGGCTCTTTCATCCTTCTGTTGTGGCTCCCTGTGACTTTGGAAAATAATAAGTATTTTATAAAAATTCAATTTTATTTTAGTTTGTTCATTTTTCATGGCATTTCAAAGGCGCTGCTGGCTCCATACGAAGCGCGTGCCACGTAATAAAAAACAACTTCCTTATGGAATGAGCTGGTATTTATCTGGGGAGAACTGCAGGGCTGATAAAGGAGGAGACACGTGGGGCGGCTTCAATAAACACTTCGGGTCCGGAGTGGTTTTCTGCTGGGAACTTGAGATGCCACGGAGCAGAGAGCAACTCTCTGATGACAGAGAATTTGCGCTTTGTGTTTTTAAACACGCATGTGCATTGATGTATGTTTCTTCGAGGACATGAGTGTAGATCACGGGACAGAGAAGATTTTAAAAAAAAAAAGTACTTCTCAAGAATCCATCAGCCAATCAAAATCCTCACCGAAAAGTATGGGACTTGATTGACATGCAGAACGGCCAATCGGACATCCTCTGACACATACGTCACTGCAGACGCGAGTTTAAATTCACTCAGCGCAAACTCTGTCATCAGAACGTCTTTTTCTGCCCCGCGGCACATCATGTCCCCAGTAGAAGACCAGCAACCGTAGTTTATTGAAGCCGCCCCGCGTGTCTCCTCCTGCTATCAGCTCTGTAGTTCTCGCCCGATAAATACGAGCTCATCAAGGAAGCTGCGAGGCACGCGCTTCGTACGGAGCCAGCAGCGCCAAATGCCTCATAATATGCCACGCTCCCCGCATTGGACAGTTTACAGCAGAGCATGACATACGATGGTTGCTGCTTTCTGTCTTTGTAATAAAACGCCTCATCTGTTAATACAAAAGTATCTTTGTGTAATCTCACTGTGTAGTTTTTAATCATCAGTACATAAACAATAATGTACAAATAAACATGTAACTAATAAACATGACGATGAAAAGAAAGAAGTACTTTTTTTTTTTTCTATATCTTTTCTGGTCATGTCCTTGAAGATGTCCTAATGAGCACCCTTGATATAATATATACATGCATAATATATATAATGATGTCAAAACAGGTTGTGGCTCCGGGTGCTTTTTTTTTTCATTAGAGGCGGTCCCAAATGGCTCTTTGAGTAAAAAAGGTTGCCGACCCCTGGTTTAGAGGAAAGAGAGGAGGATGGATTTAGTCTTCAAGAATCCCATTTATTGATGAGTGAAATGATAAACATCATAACTAATGTTCCAAATGTATGTGGTTGTTTTCTGTTTTGTGCTGCTGTAGCTGCATAAAAAGATTTCTTTACGGTTAGTTTAGTCCGTTTATTCAGGGACATTTATTGTGACTGCAGGAATTTTCAATCTGCAATGCAAAGCTGGTTTCTGCTTCGTAAAATAGTTCATGAGGGGTTCAGGGATTCAGACATGGCACTACTGAAGGCCCGGGTGAGTAGCGGTCTGCCACTGGTTTAGGGCTGCGATTGTTTCCAACAGGATCATAATTGACAGATGAAGAAATCATCAATAGAAGCCTCTTTGAGCGATGCTAAAAGAACAAAACAACATTTTAAATGAAAGTAAAAACTGTTAGAAATATGTCATCTTGATCCTTTCATTTGTAAAAACCTTCCGCTCTGATGTTTTGCCCCCCGTCACAGTCTTCTGCCTCCACCGCCACTGAAAATGTTGCAGCTCCGCCCCCGTTTCGTCTTCCTAGCTTTATGGTATCTGAACATTCCTGCATATCAGGCTGAGTCTCCATCCGGATGAGTGCTGACCCGTGCAGGTCCTGCAGGTCCGGGTTCGTGGAGGGTGGTGCTGGGCTCGATCGCTGGCGTCCTGTCCAGGGTGTGTCCCGCCTTTGCCCAACGGTAACCGGGACAGGCGTCGCCGTGGCCCCAGCGGGTTAAGAAAAGGGATGGAGGTTCAGAACAAAAATCCTGCATTAAGCAGCCATATTGGATTGAATTTTCTACCCTTTGATCAAGTCCCTGAAAGCACCACGTCCCCAAAGCTGAGTCCCTGAGCGCCGCGGCTGCCGCTCGAATCACGCCGCAGGACCTACGTTGATTGATCATTGAACCTTGACGCCCCTGAGCCGTAGCAAATCATGTCCGCTGCATAACGTTTGGTTTCGGCTAAAAGCAGGGTTCTGTAAAGGGGCCCAGGTCTGGGTGTCCCTGACATTTGCATTAGTGTTTCCTAGCTAGAATCCATTTACAGGAACAGGGACGTTCGCAGAGATGACATCTGAGAATCTCATCACATCAGACTAAACTCACAGAAAGGGACTAGAGCTCCGGCTCTGCAGAAACTCACAGACATCTGCAGGTCTTTCTGGTTTGTTGAAGCTGTTATTTTCCGTCACAAGCACCACATGAAGAACAAAGGTTCACGTTTCATTCTGGTGTTAGCAGAGCAGATTTTCTCTGGAGGTTTTCTGATGAACCTGCTGGGATTTGTGGGATTAGCAGAAACTAGAAGAGCGTCTTTGTGGACAAAGAAACACAGACTAAGAGGAAAAACAAACTGCTCGATAAAAAAACAGATTCAAAAAGGTCGTAGAGCTTCAGAAAAGGCTGTTATTCCTCTCCAAATATCTGTGAAATATTAACGGTACACACAAACACACTGATTACGAAGGGCAGATTTTCATTTCTTATTCAATCAAAACTGCCAACTACCCATTTCCTGGGGTAGAAGCAGGTTTTTATTGGAAAGACCCCAGCTAACATGAAGCTTTGGGGAAGCCTCCTCTAAACGCCAGTGGACTTGAACCTGCCTCTACGAGGACCTGCTCAGGGCTTTGCCTGGGAAGACGCTGGCCTTCCTTGAGGGCAGCAGGGTTTTCTGCAGGTGTTCTCGGAACGTTTTGTCTCTCAGCCCGTAAACGACGGGGCTGATGAGTCTGGGCAGAATCTGGATCAGGACGGAGATGACGTAGCGGATGGCCAGGATGTCGTTGGGGAACAGGCTGCCCAGAGCCTGGATGGAAATGCTGTGGACGTAGCTCAGCATGCACAGCAGCAGCTGGAAGCCGTGCAGCAGGACCGTGTTCCTGGCTTTCCTGGCGTTGGCGGACGCTGCCTGAGCTGCAAAAAGGATCCGGAAATAAGCGTAGAAGATCGACAGCCAAACAATCACCAGATACGCGATGTTGGAAACTTCTTTTTTCTTTGCGAGGGCGGGGTCGGTGAAGACATTTGCCCACAAGCAGAAGATGCTGGAGCTGAAGAACTCTGCGGGGTTTGTGGCCACGAGGACAAAGACGTCAGGCAGGACGGTCAGCATGCTGAGGAACCACACCGCTCCCATCACAAAATAGGTCCTCCTGACCGTGCAGACCTGAGAGTAACGGAGCGGAAAGCAAACGGCCAGGTAACACTCCAGGGCCATGGCGGCCAGGGTCAGCGGGTTGTTGAGGTTGGAAGAGACGGCGATGATCAGCAAAACGATGCAGAAGGAGACATTGAGGGTGAAAACCACGTAACTTATGACCTGAAGGACGAGGAACAATGCCAGCATGATGATGTCATTGATGACCAGATGGATGTAGAGGATGTAGCGGGGGTTTGTGAAGAAAACCTGCAGGAAATGATGCAAAATGAGAGTGAAAACCCGCTCCACAGCGCTGCCGTTCCATCCTGAAGGTTTTCTGAGTGCGGTGAGGCGGCAGCACCTGGTGGTTCCTGAACGTGTGCACTAGAGCGCTGTTGAAGAGGATGATGGAGACGGACACAACCACAGTAAACACATTCTTGGTGATGGCTATGTGGCGAGGGTCCCGCGAGACGGTGCTGCTGAGGTTCATACCGTGCACGAGCCCCCAACATGACCTGTGGAGGGAATTCAGGCACAAACAGGAACAGTTCCAAAGTGCAGCGACATTTCATCCAAACACAAACAAATGCCTCTTCTGTGTCTAAGACCGTGGAACCGTGAAGATGAAGCTGCAGAAACACCCGTCCCATGGAAAACTGGGACTGTTAGCTTCAGCTTCTCAGCAACAATAGAAACTCTGTAAACTGAAGGCAGCAAAGTGTCTGCAGATCACCTGCAAACCCACAGAGACTCACCTGGTGACGGTCAGGAGGTAACAGAGAAAACAACACCTGAAATGGCTCTTTATAGGCGTTGACAAGCACAACACTCTGGATGTGTGTGTGTGTGTCAGTGTGTGTGTCTTTGTGTATCAGTGTGTCTGTATCCGTGTGCGTGTGCTCCCACTAAGTGTGATCTTTGTGTGCGTCGTTGCACTGACGTGTTTGTGAGTTGCAGGGCAAAAACCTTTCAGAATTTCAACCTTTTCCAGTTTTTTCAGAATTTTCTTTCCAGAAGCTTTTAAAAATCATTTCCCACAATTTCCACAGATTGTTCCAAGTTTTCTAGAGCCTTTGCTGAGATTTTCAGATTTTCTCCAGAACTTTTTCCAGAGCTTTTTTTTTCACATCATTGGAAATTTTGTGGGTCTTTTAGAGTTTTTCCAAAGTCTCTTAGAGCTTTTTGGGGGCTTTTTCAGAGTTGGTTCAGCTCTGTTTGTGCATCTATGCACGGCAACAACTAAAAGTGTGGGATTTTCTCAGAGCAGGAAGAACATCTGTTCAGCTTGTTCTCTGGGAGTCGGAATAACCCTTGTGCTATCCTGGGCACTTTAGCATTTGGAGTGGGGTCATCTAGACCCACTAGACAGTGGGGTCATCTAGACCCACTAGACAGTGGGGTCATCTAGACCCACTAGACAGTGGGGTCATCTAGACCCACTAGACAGAGCTCTGAACCTTTGTTCTTCAATGATTTGTGATCTTCACTGGTGTCCATGGATTACATGAAATCCTCTCCACCTTTATCCACCTTTGTCATGGTAGGAGAACACCTCGATGGAAGGGGGGGGGGGGGGGGGGGTCGTAGGATAGCACAAGGGTTAACCCAACCCTTGTCTCCTGTTTGTGTTGTCATGATGCTGAGTCCCGTCTCTGGCTTCATCAGGTTTGTTCATGCCTGTTTAGAATAGCCAACATTCAGGAAAGTGTGGATGTTCAGGTGGAGGCCAACTGGTCCCACACCTGAATGTGTGACCTTTGCTCCTACGTTGACCCCTTCCCTGGGCGGGAATCAGGTCCCATTTTTTAGAGTTATAAAAATGAACCGGCTGGAGGTCACGTGATGATGGCTGACTGAGGGACGTGTTTTTGTCGTGCTCCCGCTCCCACTTCTACCTTGGATCACTCTTTTCTTTTGTGCCTCAGTTTTTTGGATAAGCCAGATACAGCTAATCCACACCGGTTACCTGATGAGCAGTTTCAATTCAAAAATGTCGAAACAAATGAAAATACAGATGCGGAAAACGATGCTAACACCCTCTGCTAGCACATCGCTAAATGTAGCAGATAACTCGCCTGCGGACAACACTCAGCCTCCACCAATTATGGAAACCTCCGCCTTGATACGGGAGGTCTCTCAAAAGTTTTGTGAAATAATGGAGGACAAATTTTCTAAACTCTCTGAAACCTTGGATAGGTTCTCAGCGACCCCGGAGAGCCACTCTAAGCGTATTACGGAGGCAGAGCAGCGTGTGTCATGTGTGGAGGACACGCTGTCTGTCCTGCAAGAAAAAGTCACCAAAACTGAAAAGAAAATCAAAGAACTGGAAGCTGGCATGGACGAAATGGAAAACCGGAGCAGACGTGACACTATCCGCATCCTCAATCTACAGGAGGGCACGGAGGGAAACCAACCCCTGCAGTTTTTGGAGTCGTGGCTGCCGACCCTGCTTGGGCTAGACGCGAACGCCGCGATCAAGTCCTGCATCAAGATCGACCGTGCGGACAAATGAAGGATACTCACAGCGCTCCAACAGAAACCCACGCTGGAACACGACGGTCAGCGGATCGACACCCAGCAGGATCTCTCTGCGGCTGTCAGAGAGAAACGCCGGTGTTCAACGGAGTATGCCAGGCGTTGATCAGTAAAGGGATCCGCTTCAACATGCGCTATCCAGCCACACTGGTGGTCACCACAACGAATCGGATCACAAGATCACAAAAAGTGCTGCTGAAGACTTTCTCAATGCATTGGTCTAGATGCTACAGAAGAGGATCCAACAAGTTTGTAAAGCTGTTCTTTTTTTTTTCTTCCTCCTCTTTTTTCTTGCATTATTTGGTAAATATTAATCCACAACTGAGAAATACTTCAAACTGAAGAAAAAATAATCTCCAGTCAGGATTATTTTTGAAGTATGTGCTTATATGCTATAGAAATGCTCATGCGCAATTTAACATAATTATATCACTTTTATTCAAATTTTTATGTTATTATTTATCTATTTTTGAAGCCCTTTACATTTATAATCTAGATAATACAAGGGTATTTCTGTTAGTAGAAGAGTGAGGGTGACGCATAGTGGGGGCGGGGGTGGGATTGCTTCGGGGTTTTCTTTTTTTTTCTTCTTTCTCTCCATCTCCAGGGACAATAACATACCTCAGCAGCACGTGGCCCTATTTTCTTCTTTTTGTCATGGGACATTTGCAGTTTTTGAGGGTTTTTTTCTGTTTATTTTTTTCTATTACCCATCTTTCCAGCCTCCTGAAAGCCACATGTTACTATTTGTGTTTTTGTTTGGGTTTTCTGGAGATTCAACTGTTCTGTTTGATCTCCTGATGTTCAGAATAGGTTTGGTTATGACAGCACAACTCTTTTATCAATCCAATATAGTTCATGCACATGGGGTCGTTTGGTATCATTCTGTTACATCTCTCAAACTACATCACCTTTATCTGGTAGCTAAAAGTTACTTACCTCATGAGTGATATAAAAATGTTAACACTTAATGTCAAAGGCATCAACCACATGGTGAAGAGGCGTAAACTACTCTCCATGCTTAAAAAAGATGAGGTGCAGGTAGCACTTCTACAGGAAACCCACCTAACTGACCCAGAACATTTGAAACTCAGACGAGATTGGGTTGGCCAAATCTTCTTTGCCTCATATACCTCAAAAAGTAGAGGAGTGGCAATACTCATCCACAAACTCTTGCCATTCACAACTGATAAACTTGTACAGGACAAAGAGGGACGATTTGTCTTGATTACTGGATTTTTGTATGGGGAACAAATTATGATAGGAAGTGTTTATGCTCCAAATATTTATGAAAGCTCATTTTACTCCAAATTATTAGCTGAAATTTCGGCAATATGTCCTGGCCACATCATACTTGGAGGCGATTTTAATTGTGGCTTGACCCCTAACTTAGATCATAAACCAGCAAAAAAAAGTCCTCCTTCCAAAATCTCTCATGCTACAACAGATCTGTGGACAGCTCCCGGATTATTAGATGCATGGAGGGTCATCAACCCTCAAGGAACAGATTTTACATTCTTCTCTCATCCTCACCATTCCTTCTCAAGAATTGATTATATCTTTGTTTCAAGACCAACTCTCGATCGGACTAAATCGTGCTCTATTAACACTTGTCCCCTCTCTGATCACTCTTCTATCACAGCTGAACTCATGCCCTCTTACTATGACCCACAGGCTAGACAATGGCACCTGAATTCGCTTCTACTTAGCAACCCTGCTTTTCTATCATACTTGGAAGCAGAGTGGAAATTTTACATTTCCAAAAATGATTCATCTGAAACTTCAGCCTCTATCTCATAGGAGGCCGGAAAAGCCTTTATGAGGGGTTGTGTTATCTCCTATACAGCAGGGAGGAAAAGAATTGTCTTATCAAAACAACTAGACTTAGAACAACAAATTAAAAACTTGGCAGTGGTCCCCCTCCCATGGATGCCGTATGGAGTGGGCCCCCCCTCTTTCGGTTTTATTTGCACTTTAGACATGTAGGGTTTTTGGTAGGGGGGGTGCTTGGACATCACTGCCAGCAAGCAGCAGATGTCCTCCTAGCACCCTACCCGCCAATTTTAACCGCACCTTAGACATTTAGGGACCCTTGGTGGGGAGGGTACTGAGGGGACATTACTGTGAGTAATCAGGAGATGTCCCCTCAGTACCCTACCCGCCAATTTTAAGTGCACCCCCTTAGTACACACACACTTTTACTCCTCAAGATATACATTCAAACACAAACACACACACATGCACACACACACACCCTCACAAACACACGCACACACATTTTGCAAGGAAGGTGGGACCTAGGTCCCTACCCCATCCCTGGTGGGGGGTACTGGGCCCTTGGCAATGGCGGTCGTGTCCTGGGTGCCGGTTTCCTGGGCCCGGCGGTGCTCTCTCTGCGCGGGGGGGGAGTTCACATCACACCTGAGCCGGGGGTGTCCATGTCCCTGCGGGGTGGGTTCGGGTCTTTGCCCCTGAGCACTGGGCCCTGCCCAATCCCCAACTGTGGCCGAGCCTGGTTGGGCCATGTTTACTACACCCCTTGTGGGTCCCCCCTTTTCTCCGGGGTGTCCCCCTCCTGGGCGGGGACGGCTGGCCCCTGCCTTGCTCCTTCCTGGACCCCGTGGGCCGGGTGGGTGGCTGCCTGGAGCGCTGAGCGGGTCTCCCTTGGGGGGGTCCTGGCTCGTACCTGTGGTTGGGGCGGGGGGGTGCCCAGAACTCCGGGTGGTGATGGGGTGCTCGTCTGGGGCTGTGGGCGCCCTTCTCAGGTGGGGCCCTGCGTTGGGCCCTCCCGGCGCGGCGGGGGGGCTGCTCTCCTGGTTGGGCTGGGGCGGCGCTCTCTTCCCCCTGTGCCTCCCTGCTCTCTGGCTCTGGGGGCCTCGTGGTGATCCTGCTGGCCCTGGCCTGGGTGGTGGATGTGGTCGCCCGGGGGGTGGTTGTTCTCTGCCTGCTGCCGTGTGGCGTTGGGGGTTCTGGCTGCCGCTGCTGCTGCGGTGGGGGTCTTGGTGTGGGGGTGGCTGGCTCCTCCCCCTCCTTCTTTCCACATTCCATAATCCATTTAGAAGAACATAAAGACTCACCTGAGCACAGGTGTTGGCTCACCTTTACACTGGTAGTTTGCATGATTGAATGAACGAAATATTTCACACCAGGTTGTTAAAAGGCATAAGTATGCGTGTGTGAACAATATCTGTATTGTGTTCATGTTGACATGTGGACATTTCTGCAGCTAACAGGTGTGTTTATAATATCTGAGTGTGTGTGTGGACAGGCTCCGCCCCTTGAGATTTGTACCTTACCGTAATGATAAACATCCAGTAAAGTTGTTGCTTTGGGCTGGTTCATGGTTCTATCCCCCCCCTCCTATTATCACTATCCCCCCTCCTCTCTAACATCCCTCTCTCTTCTTCCCTTCTTTCCTTTTCCGTCCGGTCCAACACCAAAGATTTTCAAATACAATTGAAATTAATAAAGTTTGGCCTCAACTACAAAAGGGGTTTATTCAGACATTCCTCTGGTTTGTCTGAAGATTAATAACCCCTGTTGTTAAAATAAAATATGTCCAACACAAGAGGCCTTCAGCTCTCATCTGTTTGCCCAGCTGTTGGACAGGACAAGTTAAAAAAAAAAAAAAAATTTGGACAGAGAGCTCAAAATTTACTTTTCTACCACTGCTTTTAAAAAACTGGAAGCTGCCCGATCTGCGCTATAGATCACTTACTAACTCAAAAGGCTGAATCTGCTGTATTTTTTGCCAAACATCGTCTATTCACATCTGGTAACAAACCTGGTAGACTACTGGCCCGACTGGTGAGAGGTCAGACTGCCCCTACCATGACAGAGCTGCTACAGACTGTTTGGATGATTACACAGACACTGTGACGTCATACATTCAGTTTTGTGAGGACAGCATCATCCCAACAAAAACCAGGGTTACTTATAACAATGATAAACCCTGGTTCACACCCAGACTGAGACAGCTGAGGAAGGAGAAAGAAACAGCCTACAGAGCTAAAGACAAAGAGTGCTATAAGGCCGCTAAGTACCAGTTCTCAAAAGAGGTGGAACAGGCGAGAACTCGGTACAATAAACGCCTGGACCAATTCTCTGATAACGACGTCACCTCTGTTTGGAGAGGGCTTAGGCAAATCACCAACTACAAGCCCAGAGCCCAACATGCTGCTGACGACCTTCAACTGGCTGAGAGGCTCAACACCTTTTATGCCAGGTTTGAAGTCCCACACCCCTCCTCCACCCCCTCACTGCACAGGTTTCCTCAGCAACTTTGGTGACACATTCCTCTCCCACCACTATCACTGAAAACAGCATGACCCCCCCGGACCGCCTGTCCCCCACCACTGTCCTCTCAGTGACAGAAGAGGAGGTGCTCAAGCTTTTCCGGAAGCAAAACCCACGGAAGGCTCCGGGCCCAGATGTCGTCTCCCCTGCTACCTTGAAACACTGTGTAGGTGAACAGCGGTCTTCACAGACATCTTCAACACCTCCCTGGAGTCCTGCCACGTCCCGACCTGCTTCAAACTGTCCACCATCGTCCCTGTCCCCAAGAAGCCCCGCATAACTGGCCTCAATGACTACAGGCCTGTGGCCCTTACGTCTGTAGTCATGAAGTCATTCGAGCGTCTGGTCCTACCCCATCTCAAATCCTGGACCCTCTGCAATTCACCTACAGAGCCAACAGGTCTGTAGACGGCGCTATCAACCTGGCCCTACACTTCATCCTGCAGCTCCTGGACTCCCCGGGAACCTATGCTAGGATCCTGTTCGTGGACTTCAGCTCTGCATTCAAGACCATCCTCCCCTCTCTGCTGCAGGAGAAGCTCCTCCAGCTCAGCGTGCCTGACTCCAACTGCAGGTGGATCACTGACTTCCTAACGGACCGGAGGCAGTGTGTGCGGCTGGGGAAGAATGTCTCCACCACCCAATTCATCAGCATAGGAACTCCACAGGGCTGTGTACTTTCCCCTCTGCTCTTCTCCCTGTATACCAACTGCTGCACTTCCAGCCATGACTCTGTTAAACTGATCAAGTTTGCAGATGACACCACCCTCATTGGGCTCATCTCTAATGATGATGAGTCTGCCTACAGGAGGGAGGTGGACCGGCTGGGGTCGTGGTGCAGCATCAACAACCTGGAGCTGAACACCCAGAAGACAGTGGAGATGATAGTGGACTTCAGGAAAGTCACAGCCCCCTCATCCCCTCTCTTTCTGACAGACTCTACCATCACCGTTGTGGACTCTGTCCGTTTCCTCGGTTCCACCATCACTCAGGACCTCAAGTGGGAGCCTTCCATCAGCTCCCTGCTGAAAAAGGCCCAGGAGAGGATGTACTACCTGCAGCAGTTGAAGAGAGCCAAGCTGCCGACCCAGATGATGGTGCAGTTCTACACGGCCATCATTGAGTCCATCCTCACCTCCTCCATCACCGTGTGGTACGCTGGAGCCACAACCAGGGACATTAACAGACTGCAGCGTATTGTGCTCTCAGTGGAGAAGGTGACCAGCTGCAGACTTCCATCTGTCCAGGACCTATACGTCTCCAGAATCCGGGGACGTGCAGGCCGGATAGCTACCGACCCTTCCCACCCTGGACATGACCTACTGGAACTACTCCCTTCAGGCAGGAGGTCCATCAGGACCAGAACCTCAAGACACAAGAACAGTTTCTTTCCCTCTGCAGTCAGACTCATGAACACCCTTTAACTCCTCCCCCCCTTAAACTTCACTTCTATGTCCAGTCAGTCACCAGTCCACTACCTGCACCTTGATCATCCTCAGTTTGTACTGTTTTTGGCACTGTTTGCACTACTTACTCTATTTATTTATTGTTTTGACCATTGTGTCATTTAAAAAAAAATGTGTTGCTTACTGTTCTTCTGTTTTATGTTGCACACTTGCACCGAAGCGAATTCCTAGTCTGTGAAACTTCACCGAATATGGCAATAAACACTTCTTGATTCTTGATTCTTGATCATCTCTCAAAGACAATACTGATACTCAGCATTTCAAATCCAAAAACATTTGCAATATAATGAAAAAATTCTTTCAAAATCTGTACACTTCAGGGTGTCAAAACACATCAACTAAAAGGAAGCATTTCCTGGATGGAGTTGTCCTTCCCTCTCTTTCAGAGGAAAAGTGCTGTAATCTGGGTAGACCAGTTACAGAGAATGAGGTCATGGAGACCATCAACTCCCTGCCCAATGGAAAAGCTCCAGGCCCCGATGGATTCAGTCCTGAATATTTAAAAAAAAATGGCTAAGTTAGTTGTAGGACTTCTAACGAAGATGTTTGCCGAATTGGGTATGAGGGGATGTCTTCCACCTACCTTGAATCTGGCCCATATCTCTTTAATTCTGAAAAAAGACAAACCTGCAGATAATTGTGCCTCTTACAGACCAATCAGATTACTTGGTACTGACATTAAAATACTTGCAAAACTACTCGCCAGAAGGCTGGAGTTAGTACTGCCTACTCTAATAAATCCGGATCAGACTGGCTTTATTAAGAATAGATACTCTCACTCTAATGTTATTAACTAAAGGTTAGTTAATGTTATCCACTTTTCCCAATATTCCAGAACTAGCAGCCCTGATACTATCGTTAGATGCTGAAAAAGCATTCGACCGTGTTGAGTGGGAGTATCTATTTGATACGCTAAACAAGTTTGGACTGGGTACAAATTTTATAAATTGGATTAATCTTTTGTATAGATCTCCAACTGCCAGGATTCGCGTAAACGGATCAACATCTGATATCATTTCCCTATCTAGAGGTACTCGCCAGGGATGTCCCTTATCTCTGTTACTATTTGCCCTTGCATTAGAGCCACTGGCAGAAACCATTAGACATCACAAAAATCTGTCTGGTGTCACCTTAGGAAACACTGAGCATAAAATCTCCCTCTATGCTGATGACGTCCTTTTGTTTATTACAAACCCGGAGGATTCCATACCTAACCTAATCTCAATTATTAATCAATTTGGTGAGATATCAGGCTATAAAATCAATTTTGAGAAATCGGAAGCGCCGCCTCTAGGCAACTTTGGAGACCACACCACACTAGTTGACTTCCCATTCACTCTCACATGGTCACTCTCCGGTTTTATTTACCTGGGGATTAGAGTATCGACTTCAATTAAGGATCTGTATAAACTAAATTTTACAACTACTGTAAAATAAGTCAAAAATGACTTAAATAGATGGTTTGATCTTCCTTTGTCATGCATGGGTAGGATCAGCTTAATTAAAATGAACGCTCTTCCCAGACTCCTATATCCGATGCAAATGCTACCATTTAGGATTAACAGATTGGCTATATTAGATATCCAAAGATCAATATCCCGGTTTGTATGGCATGGTAAAAGACCACTACTAAAAATGAGGACTCTACAGTTGCCGGTGAACAAGGAAGGCCAAGCACTCCCCAACTTTTTATACTACAACTGGGCCTGTCATCCCAGAATAGTGTATGGCTGGCTTAAACATTTCTTCAACCCGGAAGAACCTCATGTGGATGCTTGGAGCTGTGCCCCCCATTCTCTATTAAGTTTGCTTTCAATAAATCTTAATGAGCTCCTAGGAGAGGTTGCAAACAATCTCATCCTGTGGGAAAATGATCTTGGGATTGACTTAGATGACGGAAGGTGGTACAAGGCTTTTGAATCTGTAAATAAATTATCGTTGTGGAACAGGCTGAGAGAAAACCAGTACAGAATATTACACAGACTACAATGCACCCTTTACCTTTAACATAAAATCAACCCCCAGGTCCCCAAAATATGCATCAAATGTAAAAAACAGACAGGAACCTACTATCATTGTATCTGCCTATGTCCATTAATATCTAAATTCTGGAGAAACGTTACAAAAGAACTCACCTCAATACTACTCAAAACAATAAAACTAGATCCGGCCCTTTTGCTTTTGAATATATCTTCAAAGAAACTTCCTGTAACTGCTGCAGAGTTGATGTTGTTGAAAAAAACTCCTGCTGCTAGCAAGACGATGTGTTCTTCTGCGGTGGATCAGGGAGAAGCCTCTCACAGTTACCCAATGGTACAAAGAAATGTTTCAGACTCTTCCAATGGAGCATCTTAGTGCCTCCTTAAGGGGGAATGATGATGATTTTTATCAGATCTGGAAACCACTTCTTAACCATCTTCCTGATGATCTTACTAGTTTGCTACAAAAGGGATGCTCCTCCTTTGTCTTCTCAAGAAACTGGTGAGGAGAGGAGAAGCAGGTTTTGATCAGATAAAACATATGGCGTTAAGTGATGTCCATGTGCACTCCCTATCTCATTGCTGCAACTTATTTAACTGATTGAGTTTACCCTTTGCTGTCTGTTCATTGTTTTGTTATGTAAAAATTTAATAAAATACTGTTAAAAAAAAAAAAAAAATGAACCGGCTGTAAGGAAAGGAGCCTTCCATTCTTGAGGCAGACACTGCACCACCAGGCCGCTGAGCTGATGATATATTTAAAACTGTCCCGGGTTGTTCTTTAAAAAGTATTTTATTGCATTTACTGTCAAACAAAACACGCCTGCAGAGCACTGAGACCATTTCTTTGCTCTTTTATTTTTGCATTTTATTTTTTCATTCCAACAAAATCCCAACAATGACTGTTCAGGTGCTTACAGCACAACTGTAATAAGTATCCGGATACTTGGATGTTAGTGTTCTGTCCCCACAGAAGTAGATGTGAATATTAGTGACATCAGAGATACATACAGGTGTACATATACACCTCAGGCAATGTAATTATGGCTCTAAAATGCAGAATAATGTTGGGTTTTAGGTGTACAAACCAAACAAACTGAATGCCCGAATATCACCAGGTGTAAAAAACCTTCAAAGTAAAGTGTTACTTAAGGTTTGCCTTTTCAAAGTAAAAGCATCGAGTTTGTTTGTCAAACCTGTCTTGTGCTGTAAACCCTGTTGTCCGTTAAGATGTGAGTGTTTTCTAGTCGTGCAGGTGTCATTCAGGTGTTGCTCCGTCTCTATTTACTGCCGTCGATCCACTGGAAGTGTCCAGCTGGGACACATTTTTCTTTCTTTCTGCATCTTTGTGCTTTTATTTGTTTGTTGATTCTGTTCTAAATGAAAGAATAAATGGTGATTAAATACAGAGTATTTTATTTTTCATTTATCCACAGACAAACATTCAGCAGCTTTTCAAACGTTACATGTTAAAAAGTATGAATATTGGTTTGATTTATGAATGGTTGGTTCCTGAATGAGATGGATGTCATGAACCATCCACAGCCGTACTTTACTTTTGGCTGGCAGGGATCTGAATGCAGAGACAGTACCTGCTCATGTACTTTCTGAAGGTTTTGTCCCGTAAACCATAGATAATGGGGCTTAAAAACCGAGGGAAGATCTGGATTATGACAAAGATGGTGAAATGCACAGATGCCACGCCCTGAGGGAACAGATATCTCAGCAGCTGCATCAACAACGGCTGCAGAAATGTCATGGTGCACAGCAGCACCTGAAAGGCGTGCAGCAGGATGGTGTTCCTGGCCTTGGTGGCGTCTGTGTTTGCTGCTTTAGCTGTCAGCAGAACTCTGAAGTATGTGTAGAACAGTGTGAGCCAAACCAACACAAGGAAAAACAGAAAGAAAGCATTAGTCTTCTCTTTACTGTAGCTGCTGCGAAACACATTATCTCTGTCGCAGAAGACTCTGGAGAGGAAGAAGTGCTGCTGCTCCGTGGCTAAAAGGATGAAGACATCGGGCAGCACAGACAGGGAGCTCACCGCCCAGATTAAGCCAATAAGGATGCACGTTCTCTTCACTGTACAGATGTTATTGTAGCGCAGCGGAAAGCAGATGGACAAGAAGCATTCTGTTGCCATGACACCCAGATTCAGAGGCGTGTTGATGGTGCTGATGATGGCAGGGAGGATGAGGAGCAGACAGATGAAGACATGGATGGTTCCCAACGCAAAGGCAAAGATGTAGAGAGAGATGCTGATGGTCAGCTGGATCATGTCGTTCAGCACCAAGTGGGCGAACAGGACGTACCGCGGGTTTGACCTCAGGACCTGAAACAGTCAAAGAGCAGTCAAAGTTTAATGATGCAATCAGGTCATAAAACTGTGGAGGCAGAACTTTGACTGTGTCTTGAAAAGAAAACGATTGCTATGGTAAAGTCGTCCTTTGTCAGGACGTCTATTGTCTGAAGAGAAGTTAAATCTACAGTTAGAAAGTGAGGCAGACTGGCTTCACGCCTTCATTTCCCATCATTCAGCAGTAAAACCAGTGAAGGAAACACACGTGATGCCTGGTAAACGTGTGGACCATCACAGCGTTGACAGAGTTGATGGAGATTCCCAGAATGACAACAATCACATTCTTCCCAAGATCGGTAAAAAAGTTAGCTCTGGTCACACCCCCCACCACAGCCGTGACGTTCATTCCCGCCGCTGATGGAAGCAGAAGACAAAGCAGAAAATCACAACCAGCCAGAATCCAACCAGAGTCATTCTGACAGCAAAACCTCTGACATGTGGGAGATGATGGCTGCTCTGCCTCTGAGACGCTGCAGCAGAAGTCCTCTGACCACCGTTATCGCAGGAGCTTATATAGGAAACAGGGCGGGGCTTAAAGCCCATCCGAGCCCTATGAGGTCACACTGTTAACCTGGACGATACAGATACTTCCTCTTTGAAGTTCCAAAACTCCAAGACTTTTGTTTGTAAATGAAAAATTCAGTTTCATTTCAGTCAAACTGAAAATGGTCTTTTGGATCAGTCCTGTTCCAAACCTGACCCCCCCCCCACGGGGTCACAGGGTTGCCAGACCCTATTCTGGCTGCAGGTTCCACCCTGGACTGCTCTAGCGCCCATCACAGGCCCCACACAGACACACAACCACACACACACATTCACAGCTAAGAGACGCCTTAGAGTCCCTGACTGACCCACAATGTGGAAGCGCCAGAGAACACCCACACATGAAGGAGGGGAACATCATCTCCACAACTGAGATTGGAACCAGAACTTCTGACTGTGAAGCAGTAAGTGACTTGTTGGGTTCTGTGGTTTTTGGGTCGTCTGGGTCTGTGGAGGGTCATAGAGAGGAGCGGCTGCATCTGCAGGGGAGTGCAGGTGAGTCCGTAGTTCCCTTGAGCCTCGTTCAACCACCTCATGAAAATGGAGCGTACCATTGTCGTGTGTGTGGTAAGTGTATGGTGAAGTATTTGTCAGGATAAAAGAAGGTCCACACAGTCATGACGTCTGGGTGATGCTGTTGTACAGCGTCTTCACGCCACTCTCTAGTCGTTAGTGAGTTCTGGCTCCTTACTGACCGCACACAAATGTCCTCATTTCTGACAGTCAGGCTGCAGCAGGGAGTGTGAACAGCACTAACAGGCTCCTCGTTCAGTGTGCAGGTTCTGGGGGAAATGAAAAGTCTACCTGACTTGCCTGCGTCTCACCTACTGTAGTTTACTGTCTAAACGTGTCTGTTTCTGCAGATGAGTAGCTATAGACGTCAGCTTTCTGCTTCATCTGCAGAGTCTCTACACTCAAAATGGACATTCATAGCAAAGATGGCATCCTGTCTGGCAGTGAGGAGGAGGAGGAGGAGGAGGAGGAGGAGGAGGAGGAACGCTGCACACAACTTTCTGACATTTGTTATCTCTTCAGGTAAAGCTTGGATGAGCTCAGAAAGGTAACACGGGTGTGATTTGTGACTTGAATCCATCAGTAGATTGTTTGAGAATGTCAGGATTGTTGAGTGGATTCAGGATTCTGTTCCTAATGGACTTCAAAGGCTGACTAAGCCGTGCAGCAGTTTCCCCGGTTCCTCCTCAAAAGCTTTCATAGCAGACTCTACCTCACCTTTAGTACGGACTTCAAGATGCTTCCAGGATCACTGTACTTTGACTAGAACCTTCTTGTCGCAGAAAAAAGCAGTTTAACCCTTGTTCTATCCTATGACCCCCCCTTCCATTGAGGTGTTCTCCTACCATGACGAAGGTGGATAAAGGTGGAGAGGATTTCATGTAATCCATGGACACCAGTGAAGATCACAAATCATTGAAGAACAAAGGTTCAGAGCTCTGTCTAGTGGGTCTAGATGACCCCACTGTCTAGTGGGTCTAGATGACCCCACTCCCAATGTTAAAGTGCCTAGGATAGCACAAGGGTTAACCCAACCCTTGTCTCCTGCTTGGGTTGTCATGATGCTGAGTCCCGTCTCTGGCTTCATCAGGTTTGCTCAGGCCTGTTTAGAATAGCCAGCATTCAGGAAAGTGTGAATGTTCAGGTGGAGGCCAACTGGTACCACATCTGGATGTGTGACCTTTGCTCCTACATTGACCTCTTCCCTGGACGAGAATCAGGTCCCATTTTTAAGGGTTATAAAAATGAACCGGCTGTGAGGAAAGGAGCCTTCCATTCTTGAGGCAGACACTGCCCCACCAGGCCGCTGAGCTGATGATATATTTAAAACTGTCCCGGGTTGTTCCTTAACCCTTGTGCTATCCTAGGCACTTTACTGTTGGGAGTTGGGTCATCTAGACCCACTAGAGAGTGCGCTGAACCTCTTTTTTTCAATGATTTGTGATCTTCACTGGTTCAATGGATTACATAAAATTTTTCCACCTTTATCCACCTTTGTCATGGTAGGGAGAACACCTCAATGGAAGGGGGGGGGGTCATCTAAGATAGCACAAGGGTTAAAAAGTATTTTATTGCATTTACTGTCAAACAAAACACGCCTGCAGAGCACTGAGACCATTTCTTTGCTCTTTTATTTTTGCATTTTATTTTTTCATTCCAACAAAATCCCAACAATGACTGTTCAGGTGCTTACAGCACAACTGTAATAAGTATCCGGATACTTGGATGTTAGTGTTCTGTCCCCACAGAAGTAGATGTGAATATTAGTGACATCAGAGATACATACAGGTGTACATATACACCTCAGGCAATGTAATTATGGCTCTAAAATGCAGAATAATGTTGGGTTTTAGGTGTACAAACCAAACAAACTGAATGCCCGAATATCACCAGGTGTAAAAAAATTTCAAAGTAAAGTGTTACTTAAGGTTTGCCTTTTCAAAGTAAAAGCATCGAGTTTGTTTGTCAAACCTGTTTTGTGCTGGAAACCCTGTTGTCCGTTAAGATGTGAGTGTTTTCTAGTCGTTCAGGTGTCATTCAGGTATTGTTCTGGTGTCGTTCAGGTGTTGTTTAGGTGTTGTTCAGGTGTTGTTTAGGTGTTGATCAGGTGTTGTCTAGTTCGTGTTCAGGTGTCGTTCAGGTGTTGTTTAGTTGTCATTCAGGTGTTGTTTAGGTGTCGTTCAGGTGTTGTCTAGTTGTTGTTCAGGTGTCATTTAGGTGTTGTTTAGGTGTCGTTCAAGTGTTGTTTAGGGGTCGTTCAGGTTTTGTTTAGGTGTTGTTCAGGTGTTGTTTAGGTGTCGTTCAAGTGTTGTTTAGCTGTCGTTCAGGTGTGTCGTTCAGGTGTTGTTTAGGTGTTGTTCAGGTGTTGTATAGCTGTCGTTCAGGTGTGTCGTTCAGGTGTGGTTTAGGTGTTGTTCAGGTGTCGTTCTGGTGTTGTTCAGGTGTTGTTCAGGTGTGGTTTTGCTGTCATTCAGGTGTTGTTTAGGTGTCATTCAGGTGTTGTTTAGGTGTCGTTCAGGTGTTGTTCAGGTGTCGTTCAGGTATTGTTCAGGTGTCGCTCAGGTGTTGTTTAGGTGTCGTTCAGGTGTCTTTTAGGTATTGTTCAGGTGTTGTTCAGGTGTCTTTGAGGTGTCGTTCAGGTGTTGCTTAGGTGTAGTTCAGGTGTCTTTCAGGTGTTGTTCAGGTGTTGTTCAGGTGTCGTTCAGGTGTCATTCAGGTGTTGTTCAGGTGTTGTTCAGTTGTCTTTCAGGTGTCGTTCAGGTGTTGCTTAGGTGTAGTTCAGGTGTCGTTCAAGTGTCGTTCAGGTGTTGTTTAGGTGTTGTTTAGGTATTATTCTGGTGTCGCTCAGGTGTCTTTTAGGTATTGTTCAGGTGTCGTTCAGATGTTGTTTAGGTGTTGTTTAAGTTTTGTTCAGGTGTCGTTCAGGTGTCGTTTATGTGTCGTACAGGTGTCGTTCAAGTGTCCTTCAGGTGTTGTTTAGGTATTGTTCAGGTGTTGTTCTGGTATCCTGCAGGTGTTATTTAGGTGTCGTTCAGGTGTCATTTAGGTATTGTTCAGGTGTCATTCAGGTGTTGTTTATGTGTCGTTCAGGTGCCGTTCAGATATTGTTTTGGTGTCGCTCAGGTGTCTTTTAGGTATTGTTCAGGTTTTGTTCAAATGTTGTTTAGGTGTTGTTCAGGTGTTGTTCAGGTGTCGTTCAGGTGTCGTTTATGTGTTGTTTAGGTGTTTTTCAGGTGTTTAGGATTCATACAGGTGTCGTTCAGGTGTCATTCAGGTGTTGTTCAGATGTTGTTCAGTTGTCTTTCAGGTGTCGTTCAGGTGTTGCTTAGGTGTAGTTCAGGTGTCATTCAGGTGTTGTTCAGGTGTTGTTCAGGTGTCGTTCAGGTGTGGTTTTGCTGTCATTCAGGTGTTGTTTAGGGGTCGTTCAGGTGTCCTTCAGGTGTTGTTTAGGTATTGTTCAGGTGTTGTTCTGGTATCCTGCAGGTGTTATTTAGGTGTCGTTCAGGTGTCTTTTAGGTATTGTTCAGGTGTCGTTCAAATGTTGTTTAGGTGTTGTTTAGGTTTTGTTCAGGTGTCGTTCTGGTGTCGTTTATGTGTTGTTTAGGTGTTTTTCAGGTGTTTACGGATTCATACAGGTGTCGTTCAGGTGTCATTCAGGTGTTGTTCAGATGTTGTTCAGTTGTCTTCCAGGTGTCGTTCAGGTGTTGTTTAGGTGTCGTTCAGGTGTTGTTCAGGTGTCGTTCAGGTATTGTTCAGGTGTCGCTCAGGTGTTGTTTAGGTGTCGTTCAGGTGTCTTTTAGGTATTGTTCAGGTGTTGTTCAGGTGTCTTTGAGGTGTCGTTCAGGTGTTGCTTAGGTGTAGTTCAGGTGTCTTTCAGGTGTTGTTCAGGTGTTGTTCAGGTGTCGTTCAGGTGTCATTCAGGTGTTGTTCAGGTGTTGTTCAGTTGTCTTTCAGGTGTCGTTCAGGTGTTGCTTAGGTGTAGTTCAGGTGTCGTTCAGGTGTCGTTCAGGTGTTGTTTAGGTGTTGTTTAGGTATTATTCTGGTGTCGCTCAGGTGTCTTTTAGGTATTGTTCAGGTGTCGTTCAGATGTTGTTTAGGTGTTGTTTAAGTTTTGTTCAGGTGTCGTTCAGGTGTCGTTTATGTGTCGTTCAGGTGTTGTTTAGGTGTTGTTTAGGTATTGTTCAGGTGTCCTTTATGTGTTGTTTAGGTGTTTTTCAGGTGTTTAGTATTCGTACAGGTGTCGTTCAAGTGTCCTTCAGGTGTTGTTTAGGTATTGTTCAGGTGTTGTTCTGGTATCCTGCAGGTGTTATTAAGGTGTCGTTCAGGTGTCATTTAGGTATTGTTCAGGTGTCATTCAGGTGTTGTTTATGTGTCGTTCAGGTGCCGTTCAGATATTGTTTTGGTGTCGCTCAGGTGTCTTTTAGGTATTGTTCAGGTTTTGTTCAAATGTTGTTTAGGTGTTGTTCAGGTGTTGTTCAGGTGTCGTTCAGGTGTCGTTTATGTGTTGTTTAGGTGTTTTTCAGGTGTTTAGGATTCATACAGGTGTCGTTCAGGTGTCATTCAGGTGTTGTTCAGATGTTGTTCAGTTGTCTTTCAGGTGTCGTTCAGGTGTTGCTTAGGTGTAGTTCAGGTGTCATTCAGGTGTTGTTCAGGTGTTGTTCAGGTGTCGTTCAGGTGTGGTTTTGCTGTCATTCAGGTGTTGTTTAGGGGTTGTTCAGGTTTTATTTAGGTGTTGTTCAGGTGTTGTTTAGGTGTCGTTCAAGTGTTGTTTAGGTGTCGTTCAGGTGTTGTTTAGGTGTCGTTCAGGTGTTGTTTAGGTGTTGTTCAGGTGTTGTATAGCTGTCGTTCAGGTGTGTCGTTCAGGTGTGGTTTAGGTGTTGTTCAGGTGTCGTTCTGGAGTTGTTTAGGTGTTGTTCAGGTGTGGTTTTGCTGTCATTCAGGTGTTGTTTAGGTGTCATTCAGGTGTTGTTTAGGTGTCGTTCAGGTGTTGTTCAGGTGTCGTTCAGGTATTGTTCAGGTGTCGCTCAGGTGTTGTTTAGGTGTCGTTCAGGTGTCTTTTAGGTATTGTTCAGGTGTTGTTCAGGTATCTCTGAGGTGTCGTTCAGGTGTCTTTTAGGTATTGTTAAGGTGTCGTTCAGGTGTCATTTAGGTGTCGTTTAGGTATTGTTCAGGTGTCGTTCAGGTGTCGTTCAGGTGTCATTCAGGTGTTGTTCAGGTGTTGTTCAGTTGTCTTTCAGGTGTCGTTCAGGTGTTGCTTAGGTGTAGTTCAGGTGTCGTTCAAGTGTCGTTCAGGTGTTTTTTAGGTGTTGTTTAGGTATTATTCTGGTGTCGCTCAGGTGTTGTTTAGGTATTGTTCAGGTGTCGTTCAGATGTTGTTTAGGTGTTTTTTAGGTGTTGTTTAGGTATTATTCTGGTGTCGCTCAGGTGTCTTTTAGGTATTGTTCAGGTGTCGTTCAGATGTTGTTTAGGTGTTGTTTAAGTTTTGTTCAGGTGTTGTTCAGGTGTCGTTTATGTGTCGTTCAGGTGTTGTTTAGGTGTTGTTTAGGTATTGTTAAAGTGTCCTTTATGTGTAGTTTAGATGTTTTTCAGGTGTTTAGTATTCGTACAGGTGTCGTTCAAGTGTCCTTCAGGTGTTGTTTAGGTACTGTTCAGGTGTCGTTCTGGTATCCTGCAGGTGTTATTTAGGTGTCGTTCAGGTGTTGTTTAGGTATTGTTCAGGTGTCATTCAGGTGTTGTTTAGGTGTCGTTCAGGTGCCGTTCAGGTATTGTTTTGGTGTCGCTCAGGTGTCTTTTAGGTATTGTTCAGATGTTGTTCAGGTGTCGTTCAGGTGTCATTCAGGTGTTGTTCAGGTGTTGTTCAGTTGTCTTTCAGGTGTGGTTCAGGTGTTGCTTAGGTGTAGTTCAGGTGTAGCTCAGGTGTCGTTCAGGTGTTGTTTAGGTATTGTTCAGGTGTCGTTTAGGTGTCATTCAGGTGTCATTCAGGTGTTGTTCAGGTGTCGTTCAGTTGTCTTTCAGGTGTCGTTCAGGTGTTGCTTAGGTGTAGTTCAGGTGTCATTCAGGTGTTGTTTTGGTATTGTTCAGGTGTCGTTCAGGTGTTGTTCAGTTGTAGTTCAGGGTTTTTTCAGGTGTTGTTCAGGTGTTGTTTAGGTGTCATTCAGGTGTCGTTCAAGTGTTGTTCAGGTGTTGTTTAGCTGTCATTCAGGTGTCATTCAGGTGTCGTTTAGGTTTTGTTCAGGTGTCGTTCAGGTGTTGTTCAGGTGTTGTTTAGGTGTTGTTCAGGTGTGGTTTAGCTGTTGTTCAGGAATCATTTAGGCGTCGTTTAGGTGTCGTTCAGGTAGCGTTCAGGTGTCGTTTCGTTGTCGTTCAGGTGTCATTCAGGTGTTGTTCAGGTGTCTTTCAGGTGTCGCTTAGGTATTGTTCAGGTGTCATTCAGATGTTGTTCAGGTGTTGTTCAGGTGTCTTTCAGGTGTCATTCAGGTGTCGTTCAGGTGCCGTTCAGGTATTTTTCTGGTGTCGCTCAGGTGTCTTTTAGGTATTGTTCAGGTGTCGTTCAGATGTTGTTTAGGTGTTGTTTAGGTTTTGTTCAGGTGTCGTTCAAGTGTCGTTTATGTGTTTTTTTTAGGTGTTTTTCAGGTGTTTAGGATTCGTACAGGTGTCGTTCAAGTGTCGTTCAGGTGTTGTTTAGGTGTAGTTCAGGTGTCGTTCAGGTGTTGTTTAGGGGTTGTTCAGGTGTAGTTCAGGGTTTTTTCAAGTGTCGTTCAGATGTTTTTCAGCTGTCGTTTAGGTGTCGTTTAGGTGTTGTTTAGGTGTCGTTCAAGTGTCGTTCAGGTGTTTTTTAGGTGTTGTTTAGGTATTATTCTGGTGTCGCTCAGGTGTTGTTTAGGTATTGTTCAGGTGTCGTTCAGGTGTCTTTCAGGTGTTGTTCAGGTGTTGTTTAGGTGTTGTTCAGGTGTAGTTTAGGTATTGTTTAGGTGTCATTCAGGTGTCGTTTAGGTATTGTTCGAGTGTTGTTTAGGTGTCGTTCAGGTGTAGTTTAGGTATTGTTCTGGTGTTGTTTAGGTGTTGTTCAGGTGTCGTTCAAGTGTCTTTGAGGTGTCGTTCAGGTGTCTATTAGGTATTGTTAAGGTGTCGTTCAGGTGTCGTTTAGGTATTGTTCAGGTGTCATTCAGGTGTTGTTCAGATGTTGTTCAGGTGTCGTTCAGGTGTCTTTCAGGTGTCATTCAGGGGTTGTTCAGGTGTCGTTCAAGTGTTGTTGAGGTGTTGTTTAGGTATTGTTCAGGTGTCGTTTATGTGTTGTTTAGGTGTTTTTCAGGTGTTTAGTATTCGTACAGGTGTCGTTTAAGTGTCGTTCAGGTGTTGTTTAGGTGTTGTTTAGGTATTGTTCAGGTGTCGTTTATGTGTTGTTTAGGTGTTTTTCAGGTGTTTAGTATTCGTACAGGTGTCGTTCAAGTGTTGTTCAGGTGTTGTTTAGGTATTATTCAGGTGTCATTCAGGTGTTGTTTAGGTGTCGTTCAGGTGCCGTTCAGGTATTGTTTTGGTGTCGCTCAGGTGTCTTTTAGGTATTGTTCAGGTGTCGTTCAGATGTTGTTTAGGTGTTGTTTAGGTTTTGTTCAGGTGTCTTTCAGGTGTCGCTCAGGTGTTGTTTAGGTGTCGTTCAGGTGTCTTTTAGGTATTGTTCAGGTGTTGTTCAGGTGTCTTTGAGGTGTCGTTCAGGTGTCTTTTAGGTATTGTTAAGGTGTCGTTCAGGTGTCGTTTAGGTGTCGTTTAGGTATTGTTCAGGTGTCGTTCAGGTGTCATTCAGGTGTCGTTCAGGTGTTGCTTAGGTGTAGTTCAGGTGTCGTTCAGGTGTTGTTCAGGTGTTGTTCAGGTGTCGTTCAGGTGTCATTCAGGTGTTGTTCAGGTGTTGTTCAGTTGTCTTTCAGGTGTCGTTAAGGTGTTGCTTAGGTGTAGTTCAGGTGTCGTTCAAGTGTCGTTCAGATGTCATTTAGGTGTTGTTTAGGTATTATTCTGGTGTCGCTCAGGTGTCTTTTATGTATTGTTCAGGTGTCGTTCAGATGTTGTTTAGGTGTTGTTTAGGTATTGTTCAGGTGTCCTTTATGTGTTGTTTAGGTGTTTTTCAGGTGTTTAGGATTCGTACAGGTGTCGTTCAGGTGTCATTCAGGTGTTGTTCAGGTGTTGTTCAGTTGTCTTTCAGGTGTCGTTCAGGTGTTGCTTATATGTAGTTCAGGTGTGGTTTTGCTGTCATTCAGGTGTTGTTTAGGGGTCATTCAGGTTTTGTTTAGGTGTTATTCAGGTGTTGTTTAGGTGTCGTTCAAGTGTTGTTTAGGTGTCGTTCAGGTGTTGTTTAGGTGTCGTTCAGGTGTTGTTTAGATGTTGTTCAGGTGTTGTATAGCTGTCGTTCAGGTGTGTCGTTCAGGTGTGGTTTAGGTGTGGTTTTGCTGTCATTCAGGTGTTGTTTAGGTGTCATTCAGGTGTTGTTTAGGTGTCGTTCAGGTGTTGTTCAGGTGTCATTCAGGTATTGTTCAGGTGTCGCTCAGGTGTTGTTTAGGTGTCGTTCAGGTGTCTTTTAGGTATTGTTCAGGTGTTGTACAGGTGTCTTTGAGGTGTCGTTCAGGTGTCTTTTAGGTATTGTTAAGGTGTCGTTCAGGTGTCGTTTAGGTGTCGTTTAGGGATATTTCAGGTATCGTTCAGGTGTCATTCAGGTGTCATTCAGGTGTTGTTCAGGTGTTGTTCAGTTGTCTTTCAGGTGTCGTTTAGGTGTTGCTTAGGTGTAGTTCAGGTGTCATTCAGGTGTTGTTCAGGTGTTGATCAGGTGTCGTTCAGGTGTCGTTCAGGTGTCATTCAGGTGTTGTTCAGGTGTTGTTCAGTTGTCTTTCAGGTGTGGTTCAGGTGTTGCTTAGGTGTAGTTCAGGTGTAGCTCAGGTGTCAGGTGTTGTTTAAGTTTTGTTCAGGTGTCGTTCAGGTGTCATTCAGGTGTTGCTTAGGTGTAGTTCAGGTGTCGTTCAGGTGTTGTTTAGGTTTTGTTTAGGTGTCGTTCAGGTGTTGTTCAGTTGTAGTTCAGGGTTTTTTCAGGTGTCGTTCAAGTGTTGTTCAGGTGTTGTTTCGCAGTCATTCAGGTGTCATTCAGGTGTCGTTTAGGTTTTGTTCAGGTGTCGTTCAGGTGTTGTTCAGGTGTTGTTTAGGTGTTGTTCAGGTGTGGTTTAGCTGTCGTTCAGGTATTGTTTAGGTGTCGTTTAGGGGTCATTCAGGTAGCGTTCAGGTGTCGTTTCGTTGTCGTTCAGGTGTCATTCAGGTGTCGTTCAGGTGTCGCTTAGGTATTGTTCAGGTGTCATTCAGGTGTCATTCAGGTGTCATTTAGGTTTTGTTCAGGTGTCGTTCAGGTGTTGTTCAGGTGTCATTCAGGTGTCATTCAGGTGTTGTTCAGGTGCCGTTCAGGTATTTTTCTGGTGTCGCTCAGGTGTCTTTTAGGTATTGTTCAGGTGTCGTTCAGATGTTGTTTAGGTGTTGTTTAGGTATTGTTCAGGTGTCCTTTATGTGTTGTTTAGGTGTTTTTCAGGTGTTTAGTGTTCGTACAGGTGTCGTTCAAGTGTCCTTCAGGTGTTGTTTAGGTATTGTTCAGGTGTCGTTCTGGTATCCTGCAGGTTTTATTTAGGTGTCGTTCAGGTGTCGTTTAGGTATTGTTCAGGTGTCATTCAGGTGTTGTTTAGGTGTCGTTCAGGTATTGTTTTGGTGTCGCTCAGGTGTCTTTTAGGTATTGTTCAGGTGTCGTTCAGGTGTCGTTTATGTGTTGTTTAGGTGTTTTTCAGGTGTTTAGGGTTCGTACAGGTGTCGTTCAGGTGTCATTCAGGTGTTGTTCAGGTGTTGTTCAGTTGTCTTTCAGGTGTGGTTCAGGTGTTGCTTAGGTGTAGTTCAGGTGTAGCTCAGGTGTCGTTCAGGTGTTTTTTAGGTATTGTTCAGGTGTCGTTCAGGTGTCATTCAGGTGTCATTCAGGTGTTGTTTCGCAGTCATTCAGGTGTCATTCAGGTGACGTTTAGGTTTTGTTCAGGTGTCGTTCAGGTGTTGTTCAGGTGTTGTTTAGGTGTTGTTCAGGTGTGGTTTAGCTGTCGTTCAGGTATCGTTTAGGTGTCGTTTAGGTGTCGTTCAGGTGTCGTTCAGCTGTCGTTTCGTTGTCATTCAGGTGTCATTCAGGTGTTGTTCAGGTGTCGTTCAGGTGTCGCTTAGGTATTGTTCAGGTGTCCTTCAGGTGTCGTTCAGGTGCCGTTCAGGTATTTTTCTGGTGTCGCTCAGGTGTCTTTTAGGTTTTGTTCAGGTGTCGTTCAGGTGTCGTTTATGTGTTTTTTAGGTGTTTTTCAGGTGTTTAGGATTAGTACAGGTGTCGTTCAAGTGTCGTTCAGGTGTTGTTTAGGGGTTGTTCAGGTGTAGTTCAGGGTTTTTCCAAGTGTCCTTCAGATGTTTTTCAGCTGTCGTTTAGGTGTCGTTTAGGTGTTGTTTAGGTGTCGTTCAGGTGTCGTTCAGGTGTTGTTTAGCTGTCGTTTAGGTGTCTTTCAGGTGTCTTTCAGGTGTCGTTTAGGAGTCTTTCAGGTGTTGTTCAGGTATTGTTTAGGTGTTGTTCAGGTGTAGTTTAGGTATTGTTTAGGTGTCATTCAGGTGTCGTTTAGGTATTGTTCTAGTGTTGTTTAGGTGTCGTTCAGGTGTCGTTTAGGTATTGTTCTGGTGTTGTTTAGGTGTCGTTCAGGTGTCGTTCAAGTGTCTTTGAGGTGTCGTTCAGGTGTCTATTAGGTATTGTTAAGGTGTCGTACAGGTGTCGTTCAGGTGTCATTCAGGTGTTGTTCAGGTGTTGTTCAGTTGTCTTTCAGGTGTCGTTCATGTGTTGCTTAGGTGTAGTTCAGGTGTCATTCAGGTGTTGTTCAGGTGTTGATCAGGTGCCGTTCAGGTGTCGTTCAGGTGTCATTCAGGTGTTGTTCAGGTGTTGTTCAGTTGTCTTTCAGGTGTGGTTCAGGTGTTGCTTAGGTGTAGTTCAGGTGTAGCTCAGGTGTCAGGTGTTGTTTAAGTTTTGTTCAGGTGTCGTTCAGGTGTCATTCAGGTGTTGTTCAGTTGTCTTTCAGGTGTCGTTCAGGTGTTGCTTAGGTGTAGTTCAGGTGTCGTTCAGGTGTTGTTTAGGTATTGTTTAGGTGTCGTTCAGGTGTTGTTCAGTTGTAGTTCAGGGTTTTTTCAGGTGTTGTTCAGGTGTTGTTCAGGTGTCATTCAGGTGTCGTTCAAGTGTTGTTCAGGTGTTGTTTCGCAGTCATTCAGGTGTCATTCAGGTGTCGTTTAGGTTTTGTTCAGGTGTCGTTCAGGTGTTGTTCAGGTGTTGTTTAGGTGTTGTTCAGGTGTGGTTTAGCTGTCGTTCAGGTATCGTTTAGGTGTCGTTTAGGGGTCGTTCAGGTAGCGTTCAGGTGTCGTTTCGTTGTCGTTCAGGTGTCATTCAGGTGTCGTTCAGGTGTCGCTTAGGTATTGTTCAGGTGTCATTCAGGTGTCATTCAGGTGTCATTTAGGTTTTGTTCAGGTGTCGTTCAGGTGTTGTTCAGGTGTCATTCAGGTGTCATTCAGGTGTTGTTCAGGTGCCGTTCAGGTATTTTTCTGGTGTCGCTCAGGTGTCTTTTAGGTATTGTTCAGGTGTCGTTCAGATGTTGTTTAGGTGTTGTTTAGGTTTTGTTCAGGTGTCGTTCAGGTGTCGTTTATGTGTTTTTTAGGTGTTTTTCAGGTGTTTAGGATTCGTACAGGTGTCGTTCAAGTGTCGTTCAGGTGTTGTTTAGGTGTAGTTCAGGTGTCGTTCAGGTGTTGTTTAGGGGTTGTTCAGGTGTAGTTCAGGGTTTTTTCAAGTGTCGTTCAGATGTTTTTCAGCTGTCGTTTAGGTGTCATTTAGGTGTCGTTCAGGTGTCGTTCAGGTGTTGTTTAGCTGTCGTTTAGGTGTCTTTCAGGTGTCTTTCAGGTGTTGTTTAGGTATTGTTCAGGTGTCGTTTAGGTGTCTTTCAGGTGTTGTTCAGGTGTTGTTTAGGTGTCATTCAGGTGTCGTTTAGGTATTGTTCTAGTGTTGTTTAGGTGTCGTTCAGGTGTCGTTTAGGTATTGTTCTGGTGTTGTTTAGGTGTCGTTCAGGTGTCGTTCAAGTGTCTTTGAGGTGTCGTTCAGGTGTCTATTAGGTATTGTTAAGGTGTCGTACAGGTGTCGTTCAGGTGTCATTCAGGTGTTGTTCAGGTGTTGTTCAGTTGTCTTTCAGGTGTCGTTCAGGTGTTGCTTAGGTGTAGTTCAGGTGTCATTCAGGTGTTGTTCAGGTGTTGATCAGGTGTCGTTCAGGTTTCGTTCAGGTGTCATTCAGGTGTTGTTCAGGTGTTGTTCAGTTGTCTTTCAGGTGTGGTTCAGGTGTTTCTTAGGTGTAGTTCAGGTGTAGCTCAGTTGTCAGGTGTTGTTTAAGTTTTGTTCAGGTGTCGTTCAGGTGTCATTCAGGTGTTGTTCAGTTGTCTTTCAGGTGTCGTTCAGGTGTTGCTTAGGTGTAGTTCAGGTGTCGTTCAGGTGTTGTTTAGGTATTGTTTAGGTGTCGTTCAGGTGTTGTTCAGTTGTAGTTCAGGGTTTTTTCAGGTGTTGTTCAGGTGTTGTTCAGGTGTCATTCAGGTGTCGTTCAAGTGTTGTTAAGGTGTTGTTTCGCAGTCATTCAGGTGTCATTCAGGTGTCGTTTAGGTTTTGTTCAGGTGTCGTTCAGGTGTTGTTCAGGTGTTGTTTAGGTGTTGTTCAGGTGTGGTTTAGCTGTCGTTCAGGTATTGTTTAGGTGTCGTTTAGGGGTCATTCAGGTAGCGTTCAGGTGTCGTTTCGTTGTCGTTCAGGTGTCATTCAGGTGTCGTTCAGGTGTCGCTTAGGTATTGTTCAGGTGTCATTCAGGTGTCATTCAGGTGTCATTTAGGTTTTGTTCAGGTGTCGTTCAGGTGTTGTTCAGGTGTCATTCAGGTGTTGTTCAGGTGCCGTTCAGGTATTTTTCTGGTGTCGCTCAGGTGTCTTTTAGGTATTGTTCAGGTGTCGTTCAGATGTTGTTTAGGTGTTGTTTAGGTTTTGTTCAGGTGTCGTTCAGGTGTCGTTTATGTGTTTTTTAGGTGTTTTTCAGGTGTTTAGGATTCGTACAGGTGTCGTTCAAGTGTCGTTCAGGTGTTGTTTAGGTGTAGTTCAGGTGTCGTTCAGGTGTTGTTTAGGGGTTGTTCAGGTGTAGTTCAGGGTTTTTTCAAGTGTCGTTCAGATGTTTTTCAGCTGTCGTTTAGGTGTCGTTTAGGTGTCGTTCAGGTGTCGTTCAGGTGTTGTTTAGCTGTCGTTTAGGTGTCTTTCAGGTGTCTTTCAGGTGTTGTTTAGGTATTGTTCAGGTGTCGTTTAGGTGTCTTTCAGGTGTTGTTCAGGTGTTGTTTAGGTGTTGTTCAGGTGTAGTTTAGGTATTGTTTAGGTGTCATTCAGGTGTCGTTTAGGTATTGTTCTAGTGTTGTTTAGGTGTCGTTCAGGTGTCGTTTAGGTATTGTTCTGGTGTTGTTTAGGTGTCGTTCAGGTGTCGTTCAAGTGTCTTTGAGGTGTCGTTCAGGTGTCTATTAGGTATTGTTAAGGTGTCGTTCAGGTGTTGTTTAGGTGTTGTTTAGGTGTTGCTTAGGTATTGTTCAGGTGTCGTTCTGGTATCCTGCAGGTGTTATTTAGGTGTCGTTCAGGTGTCGTTTAGGTTTTGTTCAGGTGTCATTCAGGTGTTGTTTAGGTGTCGTTCAGGTGCCGTTCAGGTGCCGTTCAGGTATTGTTTTGGTGTCGCTCAGGTGTCTTTTAGGTATTGTTCAGGTGTCGTTCAGATGTTGTTTAGGTGTTGTTTAGGTTTTGTTCAGGTGTCGTTCAGGTGTCGTTTATGTGTTGTTTAGGTGTTTTTCAGGTGTTTAGGATTCGTAAGGGTGTCGTTCAAGTATCGTTCAGGTGTCTTTCAGGTGTCGTTCAGGTGTTGCTTAGTTGTAGTTCAGGTGTCGTTCAGGTGTTGTTTAGGTATTGTTCAGGTGTCGTTCAGATGTTGTTTAGGTGTTGTTTAGGTTTTATTCAGGTGTCGTTCAGGTGTCGTTTATGTGTTGTTTAGGTGTTTTTCAGGTGTTTAGGATTCGTACAGGTGTCGTTCAAGTATTGTTCCGGTGTCTTTCAGGTGTCGTTCAGGTGTTGCTTAGGTGTAGTTCAGGTGTCGTTCAGGTGTTGTTTAGGTATTGTTCAGGTGTCGTTCAGGTGTTGTTCAGGTGTAGTTCAGGGTTTTTTCAGGTGTCGTTCAGGTATTGTTTAGGTGTCATTCAGGTGTCGTTTAGATTTCATTCAGGTGTTGTTTAGGTATTGTTCAGGTGTCGTTCAGATGTTGTTTAGGTGTTGTTTAGGTTTTATTCAGGTGTCGTTCAGGTGTCGTTTATGTGTTGTTTAGGTGTTTTTCAGGTGTTTAGGATTCGTACAGGTGTCGTTCAAGTATTGTTCCGGTGTCTTTCAGGTGTCGTTCAGGTGTTGCTTAGGTGTAGTTCAGGTGTCGTTCAGGTGTTGTTTAGGTATTGTTCAGGTGTCGTTCAGGTGTTGTTCAGGTGTAGTTCAGGGTTTTTTCAGGTGTCGTTCAGGTATTGTTTAGGTGTCATTCAGGTGTCGTTTAGATTTCATTCAGGTGTTGTTTAGGTGTCGTTCAGGTGTTGCTCCGTCTCTATTTACTGCCGTCGATCCACTGGAAGTGTCCAGCTGGGACACATTTTTCTTTCTTTCTGCATCTTTGTGCTTTTATTTGTTTGTTGATTCTGTTCTAAATGAAAGAATAAATGGTGATTAAATACAGAGTATTTTATTTTTCATTTATCCACAGACAAACATTCAGCAGCTTTTCAGACGTTACATGTTTAAAAGTATGAATATTGGTTTAATTTATGAATGGTTGGTTCCTGAATGAGATGGATGTCAGGAACCATCCACAGCTGTACTTTACTTTTGGCTGGCAGGGATCTGAATGCAGAGACAGTACCTGCTCATGTACTTTCTGAAGGTTTTGTCCCGTAAACCATAGATTACAGGGTTTAAAAACCGAGGGAAGATATGAATTATGACAAAGATGGTGAAACGCCCGGTTGCCACGCCCTGAGGGAACAGATATCTCAGCAACAACGGCTGCAGAAATGTCATGGTGCACAGCAGCACCTGAAAGGCGTGCAGCAGGATGGTGTTTCTGGCCTTGGTGGCTTCTGTGTTTGCTGCTTTAGCTGTCAGCAGAACTCTGAAGTATGTGTAGAACAGTGTGAGCCAAACCAACACAAGGAAAAACAGAAAGAAAGCATTAGTCTTCTCTTTACTGTAGCTGCTGCGAAACACATTATCTCTGTCGCAGAAGACTCTGGAGAGGAGGAAGTGCTGCTGCTCCGTGGCTAAAAGGATGAAGACGTCGGGCAGCACAGACAGGGAGCTCACCGCCCAGATTAAGCCAATAAGGATGCACGTTCTCTTCACTGTACAGATGTTATTGTAGCGCAGCGGAAAGCAGATGGACAAGAAGCATTCTGTTGCCATGACACCCAGATTCAGAGGCGTGTTGATGGTGCTGATGATGGCAGGGAGGATGAGGAGCAGACAGATGAAGACATGGATGGTTCCCAACGCAAAGGCAAAGATGTAGAGAGAGATGCTGATGGTCAGCTGGATCATGTCGTTCAGCACCAAGTGGGCGAACAGGACGTACCGCGGGTTTGACCTCAGGACCTGGAACAGTCAAAGAGCAGTCAAAGTTTAATGATGCAATCAGGTCATAAAACTGTGGAGGCAGAACTTTGACTGTGTCTTGAAAAGAAAACGATTGCTATGGTAAAGTCGTCCTTTGTCAGGACGTCTATTGATCTGAAGAGAAGTTAAATCTACAGTTAGAAAGTGAGGCAGACTGGCTTCACGCCTTCATTTCCCATCATTCAGCAGTAAAACCAGTGAAGGAAACACACGTGATGCCTGGTAAACGTGTGGACCATCACAGCGTTGACAGAGTTGATGGAGATTCCCAGAATGACAACAATCACATTCTTCCCAAGATCGGTAAAAAAGTTAGCTCTGGTCACACCCCCCACCACAGCCGTGACGTTCATTCCCGCCGCTGATGGAAGCAGAAGACAAAGCAGAAAATCACAACCAGCCAGAATCCAACCAGAGTCATTCTGACAGCAAAACCTCTGACATGTGGGAGATGATGGCTGCTCTGCCTCTGAGACGCTGCAGCAGAAGTCCTCTGACCACCGTTATCGCAGGAGCTTATATAGGAAACAGGGCGGGGCTTAAAGCCCATCCGAGCCCTATGAGGTCACACTGTTAACCTGGACGATACAGATACTTCCTCTTTGAAGTTCCAAAACTCCAAGACTTTTGTTTGTAAATGAAAAATTCAGTTTCATTTCAGTCAAACTGAAAATGGTCTTTTGGATCAGTCCTGTTCCAAACCTGACCCCCCCCCCACGGGGTCACAGGGTTGCCAGACCCTATTCTGGCTGCAGGTTCCACCCTGGACTGCTCTAGCGCCCATCACAGGCCCCACACAGACACACAACCACACACACACATTCACAGCTAAGAGACGCCTTAGAGTCCCTGACTGACCCACAATGTGGAAGCGCCAGAGAACACCCACACATGAAGGAGGGGAACATCATCTCCACAACTGAGATTGGAACCAGAACTTCTGACTGTGAAGCAGTAAGTGACTTGTTGGGTTCTGTGGTTTTTGGGTCGTCTGGGTCCGTGGAGGGTCATAGAGAGGAGCGGCTGCATCTGCAGGGGAGTGCAGGTGAGTCCGTAGTTCCCTTGAGCCTCGTTCAACCACCTCATGAAAATGGAGCGTACCATTGTCGTGTGTGTGGTAAGTGTATGGTGAAGTATTTGTCAGGATAAAAGAAGGTCCACACAGTCATGACGTCTGGGTGATGCTGTTGTACAGCGTCTTCACGCCACTCTCTAGTCGTTAGTGAGTTCTGGCTCCTTACTGACCGCACACAAATGTCCTCATTTCTGACAGTCAGGCTGCAGCAGGGAGTGTGAACAGCACTAACAGGATCCTCGTTCAGTGTGCAGGTTCTGGGGGAAATGAAAAGTCTACCTGACTTGCCTGCGTCTCACCTACTGTAGTTTACTGTCTAAACGTGTCTGTTTCTGCAGATGAGTAGCTATAGACGTCAGCTTTCTGCTTCATCTGCAGAGTCTCTACACTCAAAATGGACATTCATAGCAAAGATGGCATCCTGTCTGGCAGTGAGGAGGAGGAGGAGGAGGAGGAGGAACGCTGCACACAACTTTCTGACATTTGTTATCTCTTCAGGTAAAGCTTGGATGAGCTCAGAAAGGTAACACGGGTGTGATTTGTGACTTGAATCCATCAGTAGATTGTTTGAGAATGTCAGGATTGTTGAGTGGATTCAGGATTCTGTTCCTAATGGACTTCAAAGGCTGACTAAGCCGTGCAGCAGTTTCCCCGGTTCCTCCTCAAAAGCTTTCATAGCAGACTCTACCTCACCTTTAGTACGGACTTCAAGATGCTTCCAGGATCACTGTACTTTGACTAGAACCTTCTTGTCGCAGAAAAAAGCAGTTTAACCCTTGTTCTATCCTATGACCCCCCCTTCCATTGAGGTGTTCTCCTACCATGACAAAGGTGGATAAAGGTGGAGAGGATTTCATGTAATCCATGGACACCAGTGAAGATCACAAATCATTGAAGAACAAAGGTTCAGAGCTCTGTCTAGTGGGTCTAGATGACCCCACTGTCTAGTGGGTCTAGATGACCCCACTCCCAATGTTAAAGTGCCTAGGATAGCACAAGGGTTATCCACCTTTGTAATGATGCTTTCTGTCCACACTTGAAGGCCTCCTTTGTGTGTGAATTGGTGTTAAATGCTGCATTCAGGTCCAGCAAGGCGGGTTCAGAAGACCAGAACCTGCTGCCGTCAGATGGTGACGGTCTTGGTGCTGTGGATGAGAGGTTCATGTAGGGAATTCTCAGACAGCGGCCCTGAGCTGCAAGAACTGTTTCTAGAACTTTAGAGAAAGCAGAAATGAGATGGAAGTTATTTGGATGAAGCGGGTGGGTTCAGTGGTGGACGGCTTGGATTTAGGAATGAGGCTGGAGGCAGAAAGTCTCCAGAACAAAGCAGGTACAGATGTACAGATGTTTAACAGCTGTTTATCTCGTTGGTCAGTTGAGAATTACACAGCTTACGTTAACTTTACGTAGTTTATATGCAATTATTACGTACATCTTGTGCAATTGTGCGTGGTTTTGCCAGATGCATACACAAATGTGTCATTCTTTTCTTTTAACTTGTCCAACATCTGGGCAGACAGATGAGAGCTGAAGGCCTCTTGTGTTGGACATATTTTACTTTAACAACAGGGATCATGAATCTACAGACAAACCAGAGGTACGTCTGAATAAACCCCTTTTGGAATCCAGGACAAACTTTATTCATCTTACTCATGTCTGTAACATTTTTGTGTTGGACTGGATGGAAAAAAAAGAAGGGTAGAAGAGAGAGAGGGATGATGGGGGGGGGGTATTGTAGAAGGGGGGGATTAAAACCCTGAAGCATGTTGCTGGATGTTTATAATCATTACAGTTAGGTTTAGAAGTAATGCAAATCTAGAAGGGGCGGGGCCTGTCCACACACACTCAGATGTTATAAACACACATGTTTGCTCCAAGAACGTTCACATGTTAACATGAACACAACTCATGCTCGCACACGCATACCTGTGCATTCAGACCAACACGTGAAACATTTCATTCAGTCACACTAACTCTCTGTTCAGAGCTGAGACAGCAGCTGTGCTGGAGTGACTTTCTGTTCTTCTGAGGTGGATGATGGGATGTAAAAGGAAGGGGGGAGAGTGTCCAGCCATCCCCACACCAAGACCCCCGCCACAGCAGCGGCGGCAGCCAGGAACCCAACACCCACACGGTAGCCGATAGAGAACAACCGCCCCCCAGGCCAGGGCCACCAGGACTGCCACGGGGGCCCCAAAGCCAGAGAGCAGGGAGGCATGGGGGACAAAAGTGTCTTTCCACGACCGTTCCATGTTTGTCTAACAGACATTTGACGTGTGACCCACTGATGTGTAACTTTGTTATCACGTATGCGGCGCACACATCAGGTTCAAATTACGTAACTGACATGCGAATCACTAATTGCACATAGAATGCACAATAATCCCACGTTCATGTTCTATGTTGGTTTACGTGTTCTTTGCGTGTTTATTCCTACTTCTTCTGGTTTTAACATGGTTCATTCCTGATACATCTGTGGACATTTATCATAAAGAAAACAACTTTTCTCACTTTTTCCATTTATATTTATTCATCCATGACTCATTTTCCTCCATGTAAAATGCTCTAAATGTTCATGGTGGCTGTGGGACACGGCCTTTACAGGATGTTAGACCCCTGAGATGCACATCAACCAAAACCTTCCAGTCCCTGAGTTCAGCTCCTTCCCTTTTTTAACCCAGGCATTACAAACGTATGTTTTGGTTGGTACTACATACATACATATCGTTAGGAGCAGCAGACAGTCAGATGCACAGGTCTGATGGTCAGGCTTTGGTCTGAACGCAGAGACAGTACCTGCTCAGGTACTTTCTGAAGGTTTTGTCTCGTAAACCGTAGATTACAGGGTTTAAAAACCGAGGGAAGATTTGGATTATGACAAAAAATGCAAAGTAGATTGAAATAATCTGTTTGGGAAACAAGTCTCTGAAGAGCTGCAGTAGAAACGGCAGCGCGTAGGTCGACATGCACAGCAGCAGCTGAAAGGCGTGCAGCAGGATGGTGTTCCTGGCCTTGGTGGCGTCTGCGTTTGCTGCTTTAGCCGTCAGCAGAACTCTGAAGTACGTGTAGAACAGTGTGAGCCAAACCAACACAAAGAATAATATATGAGAAACATTTCTCTTCTCTTTGCTGTAGCTGCTGCGAAACACATTATCTCTGTCGCAGAAGACTCTGGAGAGGAGGAAGTGCTGCTGCTCCGTGGCTAAAAGGATGAAGACGTCGGGCAGCACAGACAGGGAGCTCACCGCCCAGATTAAGCCAATAAGGATGTACGTTCTCTTCACTGTACAGATGTTATTGTAGCGCAGCGGAAAGCAGATGGACAGGAAGCATTCTGCTGCCATGACACCCAGATTCAGAGGCGTGTTGATGTTGCTGATGATGGCAGGGAGGATGAGGAGCAGACAGATGAAGACATGGATGGTGCGTAATGTGTATGAGAAGACGTGAATGGAGATGCTGATGGTCAGCTGGATCATGTCGTTCAGCACCAAGTGGGCGAACAGGACGTACCGCGGGTTTGACCTCAGGACCTGGAACAGAGACCCAAAGACATCAACAGGCTGTAGAATCCATCCATCTTATTTTACATTTTCCTTTCTAGATGTTTTTTCCTATTGCATGTGCATCAAAGTAATATGTATATCATACTAGATATTAAAGATATTTAAAATACATGTATGTGGAAAATGTATGAAAACCCAAAACAATACTGAGTAGAATTTTTGAATACTGTGAATACCCCCCCCCCCCCCCCCCCCAAAAGACGCTGCTCGTAGAATACAGACGAAGAATAGAATAGTCTTATATCTAAAGCACTTTTGACAGAAAGAAGCCTTACCAAAATCTAACCAAACACAGAGAGGTAGTCAAATCCAATATTTACTAAAAAATATATTTACTAAAATCAAGTAAAAAACTCTTCTGAATAAAAGTGTCGTGTCTAAAGCCGGGATTTAAAACACTCAGAGTCAGGCTGAAGCAGCAACAACAGGACGGAGTTCCACAGATGAGCAGCAAAGGCTTGAGAGGAGAGATCTCCTTCTACGTTGCTGGACGGATCTTATGATCATCCAAACTACAGAATAAACCTCTGAAGTGGGTAAACACACACATGGTGCTTCCTGAACGTGTGGACCATGGTAGCATTGGCAGAGTTGATGGAGAGTCCCAGGATGACGACTATCACATTCTTGCCCACATCAGTAAAAAAAGAGGCCGACGCATTCCCGCCCTCGGACGTGGCGTTCATGCCAGCAGCCGATGAAGAGACAAACCAACAGAAATCCTGAGGAAAGTTAGAACGACATCATCCTGGCCCGTCTGAACGAGCAGAGCGGCTGAGACTGAGCTGGTCTGATGTGTCTGTAGGCTGTGCTGAAGAAGGGTTTAAAAGAATCACATGACCCCCCCCCACAGGCCTCAGAATACCTGATTGGCCACTACAGTAATGGTGTTTCATTTGCAAATGTCCTCCCCCCACTGGAGTTAGGAGGGGCGTGTTTTTATCATGCTGTAAATAAATGTATTTTGTCTTCCCTTGTGCTATCCTATGGGGTCAAAATGACCCCCCCCCCTTCCATTGAGGTGTTCTCCTACCATGACAAAGGTGGATAAAGGTGGAGAGGATTTCATGTAATCCATGGACACCAGTGAAGATCACAAATCATTGAAGAACAAAGGTTCAGAGCTCTGTCTAGTGGGTCTAGATGACCCCACTGTCTAGTGCAGGGGTCTCAAACTCGCAGCCCGCGGACTATTTGAGGCCCCCAAGATGATATTTTGCGGCCTCCGCCTTAATATGAAAGTTTAATGTTAATGCGGCCCGTCAGTTTGTATGAATGACAACTCTTCAATTTTGTGCGCGGAGCTGATGAACCAACCAATAACAGTGAAGTATATGACTCTTGGGGGCGGGACATTGACTAGGCTTGAAAGGCAAGGCAAGTTTATTTGGATAGCACAATTCGTACACAAAGTAATTCAAGGTGCTTCCTGCATTTAAGGCAGGAAACCTGACCGCCCCCTCCCCGGACCAGGAGGAGGTCCTTACTTTACTTACTTTACTTTACGTATCTAAATACATGCAGTCAGTGCTGAACTTTCCTCTGGGCCGCACAGACCCTGAGGAGGCCTGAGGTTATGGTTATGGTTGGGCGCGTGGCGCCGACCCATCTCCCGGTCCCGCAGGAGGTGGGTCGCTACGGATAATAAATGTCCCACACCTACATGCGTGACAGCTAACGGGGCTTTAACATTAAACACGTGAGAGAGAGATTTTTTTATTTACGTATTTTATTTGAATGAGAGTTTTATGAGTACATTTTGTACAGAAAACAGTTAATAATAGAGTATAGTTAATAGTATAGTACATGTTCCATACAAATTTACTGGCTCTCAGACACTCACAAGTAGCGCTTGTGAGTTGCAGCCCTCCCTCAGCTAGACACCGCCTTCAGTGGCCCCCAGGTAAATTGAGTTTGAGACCCCTAGTCTAGTGGGTCTAGATGACCCCACTCCCAATGTTAAAGTGCCTAGGATAGCACAAGGACTAAGGACTAGTGTGGCGTAAGGTCGCCGTATGACAGCATCACCTGCACGTCCTAAGTGTGTGGAACTTCCAATATCCTTACAAACACTTCAGCATACACTTACCGCACACACAACAATGGTACGTTCCGTTTTGGTGGCGTTCCGTATGGCTCAGTCCTGTGTATGAGACAAGGACTGAACAGCAGTGAGGACTGTGGCTCATGCTTTTACATCATTCTTAAGTCAATATTGTTGCTCTGTTGGACCGATGTGGCCTCTGCCTCGGTCTGGTTCTGTCTGATGTGTCTGTGGTTCAGTGGACTGGACTTGAACTTGGACACAAGAAGGAAAACTACTAGATGTGCATGTTACTGAAGAGCAGTTGCAGGCATGAAAATGAAACATTTTCGGAACCAGGAGTCTCCAGGACCCCCACAAACACTGCCTTGGATGAACAGCAAGCCACAAAAGCACCTTTACTGAGGATCTTCATGGATGAACATTATCATTATACAGATCAATTCGACTGATGATCAGCTTTTATTCAGTCTTCTCAGACAAATGTGACATAAACCTAAAATAGGAACACCTGTCCAGGTGGAAGAAGCCAGGAAGTGTGTCGGAGAGAGGAGCCACCCCCGTAGAACAAGCAGGATGATGGGAAACCTCTAGGCGGCATTCACACTAATCAGGATTCATGCATCAACACGGATGTACGGCAAATTTGCTGCTGGACGCCTGTCTGAAAATGTGTTCATAAGCTACAACCGTCTCCTACAGAAAAAATGTGCATTTCAGTTGTTTCAATTGTGTGGCTTTGACTTGTTCTTTCCTTCTCAGGGACTTCAGGCAGTAACGAACAAACTAGACGGACCAATGACGGCTTTCTGAGGGCGTCTGGTTCCAACATGGCGACGGAAAAATGGCGACTGAATTGACTTTATTTGGTTGGAACTGGAAGCCAGGCATTTTCAATGGGTGACATCACACCCCATTCATCCAGTTATGTATATAGTCAATGTTCCAGAGTTGGTGGGGTCTGTCCCGGCTGCTGTTTGGCGAAGGCGGAGTTTACTCTGGACAGGTTGGCGGTCTTTAGCAGGGCCACACACTCACATGTCACCTATGAAGCCTGTTTTTGGAGGAGGCCGGATATCCCACAGGTGCACAAAGACAACATGCAAACTTCAGCATACACATAACCTTTAATCCTAACTTTTTCCAAAGTTGATCGTTTGTTTTTTACAACTGCAGATGAAAAATAACAGCAAACCATGTAATTATTAACCCCCACAATCAAACAGGAAGGATTTGGTCAACCTTCTGACAGCTGGGCACTATGCATTGATTGAAGTGTAGATTACAGAGTTCAGTCTGTTATTGGACAGAATCCAGCCGCAGTACCTTAAACTGCCTCTTAAGGTGTTCTGACTTTGCAGAACAAATACCTCTTGAGGTACTTCCTCATGGTGTTGTCCCTCACGCCGTAGATGATGGGGCTGATGGAGCGCGGCAGGATCTGCACAATGATGAAGCTAGCAAAGAGCGAGTCTGTCTGGTTCTTTGGGAACGTCTGCACGATGAACTCGTTCAGCTGGGGGGCTGCGTATGTGGTGGTGCAGAGCAGCACCTGGACTGCATGCAGCAGAATCGTGTTTCTGGCTTTCTTGGAACCTTTGCTTGCGGTTTTTGCAGTAAACAGAATCTTGAAGTACGTATAAAAGATAATGATCCAAACTATAACCAGATACACGTAATAGGTGTAGTCTCTCTTCTTGATGGAGAGCGGATTTGGGAAGGCAGTTTCTCGGACACAAAAAACTTGGGAATGAAAAAATTCCAGCGGCTTTGTGGCCAGGGTTATGAACAAATCTGGAAGTACGGACACCAAGCTGGTCATCCACATCAATCCAATTAACCAGTTTGTCCTTCTGACCGTCCAGATCTGAGCGTGGCGGAGCGGCATGCAGATGGCGATGTAGCACTCCACCGCCATGCAGGCCAGGTTCAGAGGCGTGTTCTCGCCGGTGAAGAGGGTAACCAGGACCAGGACGCTACAGATGGAGACGCTGAGTTGTTTGATGGTGTAGCTGATGACGAACAAGGAAATGGCCAGAATCAGCTGCATCATATCGTTGACCACCATGTGAATAAAAAGGATATAGCGAGGATTTGTGTAGAAAACCTGCAGGAAAAGTTCAGACAAGTTAATTTGGGTTCAACAAATAACTGTTCAAATGTGACCGTTTCAGCTTTTAGACAGGTTATCGTCAGATTATAACATTTCTGTGGATTTCATCCAATGAGGTCACAGACCTGCAGGCTCCTTCCTTTTCTTCCAGTCTGACCTGAAAGTGTTGCTCTTTTCTTCAGCTTTTCTTTTGACTCTCACACTGTTTTCAACAGACTATTGAGCAGATCTGTGAGCACTGACCTGGTGTCTGGAGAAAGTGTGAATGAGACTGGCGTTGATGTAGACGATGGAGATCCCAACAGCCACCACCAGCACGTTCTTGGCCACGGCTTTGCTGAACGAGTCTGGATACCGAACCACAGAGGTCGCGTTGACCGATGAAGAACTCATCCCTCCAGGAACAACGCTGCCTTAAGATGTCATGTAGAGCAACAAATTCACAGACCTCAGATACACCAACCCAACATCTGTAAACCACAGACAAAGAGTACAGGCGTGTGATGTCACACATAAAAAATAAACACAACGCCTGTTTCATTTTAAGCATCTGTCAACCCATCAGGTCAGGAGGAAATCCTCATTTCCATTGATGGGAATGTTGTCCTGCTGTCTACAGGACAACAGCAGCTGATCTTCAGCTCACCCGTCAGGCTCAGCTGCTCAGCTGCTTCTGCTGCTTTGTCCCCCGGCGGAAGCTTCTCGTGTCTTTGCTCGCATTTTACTGCAGCAGAGATCTGACCAAAAACAGCAGCAGTGCAGAACTTTCTCAGTACAGAGAAGCTAACCTCCTTCAGCTGTGGTGCTTTAACCTTTAATAATAAAGTTATGTCTTTAATTTACGAGTCAGAATCCAAACATCCTTGTTACTAAGTGTGAAGAACATCCGACTGAGACAAACCTGCAGGTCATCCCTCAGCACAGAGCTGCTGAACTAAACTGAACAGAGGTTAAAAAACCCAAACATCTGCAGACGGCGCCGAGCGCAGACGTCAGGAAGAGTCTGAAATATGAAAGCCAATGGTTGAGAAACGCGATCGAACCCTCGATGAGTGAAGCGGTTTATCTTCATGTGATGCAAAAACCTCCAAATGTCTGAAGAAACAGCAGCAGCTGTAGTTTGGGGGTTCTATAAAACCCCCAGATATATCCCATAAATATATATGCATATACCATAAAAGCTATTCCTGCTTCATAACGATGGTTCCTCACAGCAGGTCAGGCAGATGTTTAACATTTACCGTCTTCATTGAACCTGACGCATTGAAGCGTCTCCTTCAGAGAAAAGCTCTGCCTTTATGTACTGTTTCAGGTAACCCCCCCACCCCCACCCCCCACCCCTGCACAGTGTGTTGGTGTTGTGTGTTTTGTGTCATACTGTTGTACTCTTTGACACCAAAGCGGTGCTTTCAGTCACTACTAACGCAGGTGAAGATCAGCAGGAGATCTAGGCCTTCATAGAGAACACGGAGGAACATTCAGTTCACCAGACAGGACACCAAGAACAACCAGCTGACCCTCCTGGACTGTGGAGTCCTTGGAGGTGAAGAAGGTAACCTGCAAATAGAAACCTATCCACCTTCTGTTTGACTGTCACTCCAACACAAACTGGGAGAATCCAAACTCTGAACCACAGAGGACATGAGTCCAGAACCCTGATGGAAGCCAGAAGACAGGAAGAGGTTCATCTCAGGTCTGAGAACCTGTGGAGATCCAAGATGGACCTTCTGCAAGCCATCATCCCACACCAGGAGGAACACAGAGGAAAGACAACAGCATTTAGCTCAACAACAAGCCTGTTTGGGGCAAACAGAATGCCCTTTGCCTTACAGAATGCCCCTTCCCCTTCCAGAGGCTGGAAGTGACTCAAAGTTTTTGGGACCTAAGCTTCACTCAGATCTGGATTCCCCCTGAGCGACATCCTTGTTTTCTCCACCTGGAGAGGTTGAAACATGCTTGAGGCATTGAGGCCGCTCCTGAGGAAGGAGGCAGCACTTCGGATCAGGACAGACCCTGACCAGACCTCCAAAGTGAAACTCTGGAAAGACCTGCCAGCAGAAAGGAAGCAGAACCCTTTCTGGGTATTTGTGTGAGAGGCTTTTCCACTTTAACTGCCCCATTGTTCCATGAGGAGGTCCGAGGATAATAAAGACGAATCACAAGAAAACACTTCCTTAAGCTGCAGAGCTGCTGGACGCTTGTCCACAGGGGACCGTCTTTCACTTCTGAATCACTGGATGAGGGCCTTAGCGAGAAAGTGGCGAGGACATAATGCAGCCAGACATTCAGTACTGATGACCCCTATGAAAATGTGGGACCTTGACAGCAAAGGAGATCCAGGAGGACCGGAACAGGGCCTTGGATCCACCTGGCTTTAGAAGAATCAGAGGCAGAAACTCGGTCAAATGGAGAAGGTCATGGGGAAGGCTGCTAATGAAAAACGGCTTCCTGTACCGTCTGGTGAAGGAGGATCAGAACAGAAAACCCGGAGAGCCGGTTTAGCCAGGGAAGTTTCTCAGGCCATCTGAGGCTGGAGATGACTCTACAGGCCGGAAACGTCCCACAACATCCTTTTCTTGAGAACTGGATGATGAAGACCCCCACATCGGGACTCATCAGGCCTCTCCCTGCTAGCCTCCATTGCACTGACAGCTTTTTGTGCTTCTGTAGTTTCTCTAACCTGAATGAGTCCAGCAGGTGAAGGTGGACTTTGGTGTCAGACTAACGAATGTTTTAGAATCTCAGGTTTCTAGCTCCTCCACACCGGATGCTGTAATCAGGATGTCTTTACAATCAGAGAAACGGTTGGGATGTGTTCTTCAGGTGTGTCCTGACCGTGCAGGTGGAGCAGGAGAAGCTGGAAAACCTTTGATTTAGAGGACGTTTGCTTTGAAAGTTGGTGAGTGAGTGTTTGTGTCTTATTCTTCAGACAGGGACGAATGAATCCGCCACTTCAGGGATAAACAAGCCTTCCTCAGCAGCCACCTGCGGGACCTCGTGACATTTCCACTGATCTTCTGCGCCTTCAGGAAGCTCATCAAACTGCAGGACTCAGAGGAGGAAGGCGTCTCATCGGGCCTCGCTGGGCTTCACCGCCAAAGGTCAGCAGCACCCACAGCGGGGGGTGGGGGGTTGTTGTGCATAGCAGCATCAAAGGGATCCATTAGAGATTCTTCCTACAGAGCTGACAGTCATTAAAATCCACAGCTTTGTTTACAGGAATGATTGCAGCGGCTCAGATTTACAGACGGCCCAGCAGGGAGTTCAGAAGCTTCCACAACAATTATTCTCTTTGGACAGACTGTCAGGCGAAGCAGCGCCGAAGGTCTCATGGCAACATTGGGTCATGAAAAAACTTTTTTGATCAGAAATTGTAGATTCTGAAATAAAAGGATACTGTTGGTTTTTTAATGACACATTTTTCTTTCCTCAAAGACATCTTTGTGAGTTTTCCAGTTTTCTTTGTCGGAAAAGTTTCTGACAAACCAAAAATATATTTGATTTTTAATCGTGACTCCACGAGCTTCCTGTGTGAACAGACTCTTTTCTGAACCTGCTTCATACCTTTTTGGGTAACACGGATGCTGGAGCCTATCCCAACCACTGCCAGGTGCTCAGTTCCATCAGAGGGACACACAACCACACACTCATGCATACACCTTGGGACCATTTGAAGGGCGTCAATGACCCTCTGAGTCATGTTTATGACTGAGAGGAACCTGGAGAGAACCCACACATGAACCAGGAGAACCTGCAAACTCCATACAGAAAGAACCCAGCAGGGATTTGAACCAGGACCTTCTGGCTGTGAGGCGAGAGTGCTGACCGGTGAACACATAGCGGCTGATCACTTTGGTTTGTGTACCTGCTAACATGCACGTGCATGCACTGGCGAATGTTTGTACATTTAGGACATTAACCGGTCATAAGAAAGGCTGTCAGATCCAGCTCATGTTTGGTTATTTTTTAAACAGCTGGGTTCTAAAAAACGCTTTTCTGGTTCTGGTTCTTGATCAGCCTCTTCAATCATGTGGAGATCTAGTTTGGATTTCAGAATTTCTGTTTGACATTTGGTCACCTGATGATCTGACATATGCTTTACGTAAATGTTTCTATGGTAGACGGTGTGTGTGGCGCTTGTCTACCGTCCTTTAAGGCGTCTCTAAGGTCCCATGGCGCTTTACAGTCACATTCACACACTGGTGGCGGCGCCGCTGCCGAACACTGGCGCCAACCTCCCACCAGAGGCAATGTGGCATTCAGTGTTTTGCCCAAAGATGCTTCGACACATGGGTGGGCAAGATGGGAATCAAACCTGCAATATTCTGATCAAGGGTCGACCGCTCTACCTCTGCACCACATTTATATGAAATACATGAAAGACAGTAAAATATCTACATGGAAACATCTTTAGACTTCTCATCCAGCAAACAACACCAACACATTGGTAACTGGAACCATTGACCGACAGAAGTGAAAGTGCGTTGATGTAAGACGGCCCAAACACGTCGCTTAGGCTGTTTACTGATAAATCACTGATCGTCATGGAGACCCGCTCTGTCTGAAAGGTCACTTGGTTGAAAAAAAACTCAGACGACTTGTTTTCATCTGAGGGTTTGCTGGAAGAGAAAGTTCTGGAACAAACATGTTTTTGTCAGACGGAGTGAAAGGTCGAGCGGGTAATGACGACCCCAGAGGAGCTGCTGCTGAAAGCTCCAAGGGTTTCTTCTGCTCAGCCTCAGTCTCCGGTTTCCAACAACAAACACAGATCTGTCAACTTTCCACTCAAACCCCTGATTACCTTCTGTCCTTGAATGCAACATTTTCATGGAGTCTCTTTAGGTCAGATGTGTCTTTACTTACTGAAAAACTGTAATTACTTCTATCACGTCAAATCATCATCTTGTAAAGAATGTTCTTCTGAGGCTTTTAGAGGATCTGAGGCAGTTTTCCCTGAATTCTGTGCAGAGAATTTGTTATGTAGAGATCAAACTCCATCCATCCATCCATCCATCCATCCATCCATCTATCCATCAACCTATCCATGCATTCATCCATCTATCCATCCATCTATCCATCCATCCATGCATCTATCATCCATCCATCCTTCCATCCTTCCATCCATGCATCCATCCATCCATGCATTCATCCATCTATCCATCAACCTATCCATGCATTCATCCATCTATCCATCCATCTATCCATCCATCCATGCATCTATCATCCATCCATCCATCCATCCATCCATCCATCCATCCTTGCATTCATCCACTCATCCATCCATGCATCTATCCATGCATCCATCCATCCATCCATGCATCCATCTATCCATCCATCCATCCATTCATCCATCCATGCATCCATCCATCCATCCATGCATTTATCCATCTATCCATCCATCCATCCATCCATCCATCCATCCATCCATGCATCCATCTATCCATCCATCCATCCATCCATTCATCCATCCATGCATCCATCCATCCATCCATCCATCCATCCACCCATCCATCCATGCATCCATCCATCCATCCATCCATTCATCCATCCATGCATCCATCCATCCATCCATCCATCCACCCATCCATCCATCCATTCATCCATCCATGCATCTATCATCCATCCATCCTTCCATCCATCCATCCATCCTTGCATTCATCCACTCATCCATCCATGCATCTATCCATGCATCCATCCATCCATCCATGCATCCATCTATCCATCCATCCATCCATTCATCCATCCATGCATCCATCCATCCATCCTTGCATTCATCCACTCATCCATCCATGCATCTATCCATGCATCCATCCATCCATCCATGCATCCATCTATCCATCCATCCATCCATCCATTCATCCATCCATCCATCCATCCATCCATCCATCCATGCATCCATCTATCCATCCATCTATCCATCCATCCATGCATCTATCATCCATCCATCCATCCATCCATCCATCCATCCTTGCATTCATCCACTCATCCATCCATGCATCTATCCATGCATCCATCCATCCATCCATGCATCCATCTATCCATCCATCCATCCATTCATCCATCCATGCATCCATCCATCCATCCATGCATTTATCCATCTATCCATCCATCCATCCATCCATCCATCCATCCATGCATCCATCTATCCATCCATGCATCCATCCATCCATCCATCCATCCATCAATGCATCCATCCATCCATCCATCCATGCATCCATCCATCCATCCATCCATCCATCCATCCATCCATCCATCCATCCATCCATCCATCCTGGCTATATCTCTTTCAAGGTCATTTTTTGTAGCAGAACCTCTTCTTTACATTTGAATAAATATAAGTAAAACTAAAGGTGTGACCTCATATCCTGCGCTGGCATTCCGTAGTGGTAAAGCAGTAAAGTCTAACCTGGCTTCCACCTGTGTGAGTTTACAGTCTTCTCTGGATCTGCAGGAAAACTTCAGGTCTCTGCTATTTGCCATCTTCGTCTGGGATATCTCAATAGCTGCTCATCAAATAATTGGATTGTAAAACTTACATAACAGTCAGGAAGCGTCCTGCTTTAACTCTGAAATTCCCTTCTGAGACCACGTTTTCTTCATGACGCCATCATACTAACATGAAAAACTGGAGAAGAGTTCCAGTTCTTACAGGAAACCTAATTTTTTTAATTTACAAATGAACTTCAACAGAAGAAAACCAAGAAAACGCTACAACAACCATCATGAAGCAGTAAACCTGAATCCTAACTGCAAAAACAAACCGGAAACAACCAAATGAAGTGGAGACTTAGAAGATGCTGCCCTCAGCCAGGAGGATCTCAGCCTGCAGTCGCTCTTCCTTTGTTTTGCAGGATTCTTCTTAGCATCTGAAAACACAGACAGGATCCCATCATACCTGCTGGTGCTCCAAAGCCAGCACTGCTTTGTTTTTTTCACGTTGACCATAAGCACCAAAGAAATGACTCCAACTTCACCAACCAGACAGACCATCTCACCTCTGGGAGCAGAACGTCAAATACAAAATCTGGCCTTTCCTTATGAAGGCCCGACTTCTGTGCCCTCCTCAGTGACCCTCAGGAGCTGAAAGATCTGATGAAGCGGGCCACAATCACAACAGGTGATGATCAGCACACGACCACTGACCTTGTCCTTTACCTGCTGGTCGCTGAGGTTTAGTGTTCTCGACTTCAAGAGCTGCTGGAGAGCCAATGAGGAAGCGGGGTTCTGCCACAGGAACATCCTGTTGGAACGCACGTTCCCTGTTGTCAGGTCATCATGCAGTGCCTGATAGGGTGGAGGAAGAACATGTCATCAAGAACAGAACCCGGTTCCTGTTGGGTTCTCTCCAGTTACCGTGAAAAGAGCGACAGAATCTCTCCTTCTTCTACGTCCTTCCTGATCCAGCAGAGCACAGATCCTTTTCAGACCAAGCTTCAGGCTCAAGGAACTGTGTGTAGACCACCGAGACAGGACTGTCCCAAAGCACAAATCTGGGGGGGGGGGGTTACACTAAAAATGTGAGCTACAACTCTGATTTTGTAACACGTCTTTGCAGAAGATAGACACATTTTTCTAATTACCCGTAAAAAGGCTCCAGGTTTGTGATCTGGAACATTCTCAGGCTGGAATTTTCACTAAACGTTTGGTTTTTCTGTAGGAAATGCAAACTCAGAACATCAGACAAGAGTTCCAGTTCCTGCTGAGGTTCTACTCCAGTGATGGGACATGAAACCCGATCTTGGTGAACAGGAGGGCTGGCTGTACCTTGAGTTGTCTGGTGATCTGTTATCTGTGCATCCACAGTTGAAGGATTCATTTTCCAAAGGTCTGCTGCATTTCCCAGCAGGTGAAGCCCTCCGTTACACATTCAGCTCTGCAACAACTCCACAATTATCACTATTATGTCACAGAATGAGCTGTGTTGAAGTAGCAACGGAAAAAGCATTTTGGAGGATTGATTTTAATTTTAATTTTTGAGTCAGTTGATGCAGTTACATTGTGAAAATGAAAAATCATTTCTGTTAATCCATTTCAGTCAAATTAGATATTTCTGAATGAATTTTGCTACACATTTACCAGAGGACTTTTTGAAAATGAAATGTCAAATAGCATTTTCTTTACCTATTCAATTGAGTGACTACGACAGGGTTTTAGGGCCATCCATCCATCCATCCATCCATCTTCCTCCACTTATCCAGGACCGGGTCGCGGGGGCAGCAGACTGAGCAGAGATGCCCAGACTTCCCTCACCCCAGCCACTTCCTCCAGCTCCTCTGGGGGGACCCTGAGACGTTCCCAGGCCAGCCGAGAGACGTAGTCTCTCCAGCGTGTCCTGGGTCTTCCCCGGGGTCTCCGCCCAGTGGGACATGCCCGGAACACCTCTCCAGGGAGGCGTCCAGGAGGCATCCGGACTAGATGCCCGAGCCACCTCAGCTGGCTCCTTTCGATGTGGAGGAGAAGCGGTTCTACTCCGAGCTCTCCGCGGGTGACCGAGCTTCTCCCCCTATCTCTAAGGGAGCGCCCAGCCACCCTACGGAGGAAGCTCATTTCAGCCGCTTGTATTCGGGACCTCGTTCTTTCGGTCTTTCGGTCGGGTTTTTTTTTTTTTTTTTGTAAACTGGTTTAAGGGCCAGTTTACAAAAAAAAGAAACGTTATCACGACTTTTCTCTCATAAATTTACGAGGAAAAAGCACCAAAGTTTTCCGTTTATCAAGCCTAGCTTAAAGATGAAATATGTGGCCTTTTGTGAAGCTTTATTTCCAGGTAGGTTTAAAAAATGAAGAGATTCAGAAACTTTTGGTGCCTCAAAATCAGATTCTTGTCAGTGTAGCCGTCTTTTTGGGGGTTTGGTGTCGGTAAAGCGGAGTGTCATCAGTAAAATAAGGAGCTCAGAGACACGTTTGGGTGCAGAGGACCACTGCAGCCTTTATTCTCCTTTTCATTCACATAATATGTTCCATACGCCCCCTCCTCCAGATGAAACGTCCCGTTATAACATATAACAGTGAAAATAGTCTGTTATTAGCATTAGAACGTTGAAAATGCCAGAAAGTGCTCCTCCTCAGACTAAAGTCTCACATAAACGTTAGAGATCTGGTCTTTGGAGGAAGAAAGGATGAAGGTGAACATCTGCAGGGACACCGACGTCTTCATCAACAGCTGCAGAGATCCTGCAAACCATCCATCAATAAAGAAAACATTAATAAATTGTAAATCAAACAAATGAGCTTCCAAACCTTTGGAACGATATCAATAAACATTCAGCTCATCTGTTCTACTGAGTTTAGTGGCTCTGATCTGCTGCTGCACGCCGTTCACTTGTTACACCGTCTGCTCACTTCCACTTTAATCTTGTAAATGTACTCGTTTTTTTCTTATAAATCTACAACTTAAAATCTCGTAATTACTTACGTAATTACGTAAATACTTTTTTTTGTTTGTGGCCCTAAAACTCCGTCGTAAGTGACAGAATGAGCGGTGCTGAAGAAGAAAAAGCGGTTTGGAGGATGGCTTTTCTTTTTAATTTTGAGTCAACGAATGCAGCTTCATTTTGGAAAATTCTGAAACAGCATTCCTGGAATGACTTTGATTTGTAATTATACTACAGAAATGTTTCCATACCAGCTTGTTGTCCAATGTTTATGTCCATCGGTTAAAGGGGGAGGGAGGGTGTTGAGGGTTGGGGTGTGTATTGTGTAGGTCTGGGGTAAAGGTTGTGTGTGTGTGTGTGGGGGGGGGGGGGCAGCAATCAGCTATTATCAAATTAATTTGCCTGATTAATATTATTCATTTTGCTGTACAGCATTCTGTGTTAACAAGTATGAGAAGTGATATATGAAGACTGACTGGCTGAGCGATTGGTTGATCAATGGATCGATCGACCGACCGACCACTTGACCGATTGATTGATTGATTGGACTGACTGACTATTTGATTGAGTGATTGATCGATTTATTGACTGATAAAGTTCTCCCGGATGCCGGAGCTAAAGACGTCTCGCTCAGCCAGACTTTCCCAGCAAACCTTTGCATCTGCCAAGTCTTTCCAGAGTTCCTCCCTGCCTGTGAATCTGACTCACCACCAGGTAGTGATCAGTGGGAATCTCTGCCCCCCTGAGTGTCCGAGAGGCAGGGCCAAAGGGCAACTGGAACAACTTTTTTTTTTTATGTAACCTTTATTTAACCAGGAACATCCCATTGAGATTAAACACCTCTTTTCCAAGGGAGTCCTGGCCCAGAGGCAGCACATTTCAATACAAAAATGACAGAAAAACAAACATCATTAAAACCACATACATCATGAGAAGCAGTTACACATTATTGTTTCAGTCTCTGATGCTTTGAGCTTGTTCTTAAAAACATTTTAAGATACCAATTCAGTAAGTTTATAACTAACTGGTACAATTAGTTTATGACTACAAAGTTAATCATTGATCTCCTGTCCAGGCTGTCCTGATTCCACGTGGCGTTCGTTAGGGACAAACTGTGACGAGCACAGAATAATAATAATAATAATAATAATGGATTGGATTTTTCTGCACTTTTCCAGACACTCAAAGCCCTTACATTGTGTCCATTATTCATTCATGCTTGGTGATGGTAGCTACTGATGTAGCCACAGCTGCCCTGGGGCAGACTGACAGAGGCGTGGCTGCCACTTCGCGCCTACGGCCCCTCTGACCATCACCGGGATCATCCATACACATTCACACACCAGTGGAGACACACTGGAGGCAATGTGGAAACAGTTCCCCTTGGAGAGATTTGATGTGATTTGATTTATTTATATTTTAAGCATTAATTGTAGTCCATACAGAAAAAAATGCAGACAGATTTATGATTAAATGCATACATAAAAAAACAAGAAAAAAAGACAAACTTAAGTCACATCTGTGTGAATGTGTGTGTGAATGTGTGTGTGTGACTGTGTGTGTGAATGTGTGTGTGTGACTGTGTGTGTGTGACTGTGTGTGTGAATGTGTGTGTGACTGTGTGTGTGAATGTGTGTGTGAATGTGTGTGTAAATGTGTGTGTGAATGTGTGTGTGACTGTACGTGTGTGACTGTGTGTGTGAATGTGTGTGTGAATTTGTGTGTGTGACTGTGTGTGTGTGTGAATGTGTGTAAATGTGTGTGTGTGACTGTGTGTGTGAATGTGTGTGTGTGACTGTGTGTGTGTGTGAATGTGTGTAAATGTGTGTGTGTGACTGTGTGTGTGTATGTGTGTGTGTGACTGTGTGTGTGAATGTGTGTGTCACTGTGTGTGTGAATGTGTGCGTGAATGTGTGTGTGTGACTGTGTGTGTGAATGTGTGTGTGAATGTGTGTGTAAATGTGTGTGTGTGACTGTGTGTGTGTATGTGTGTGTGTGACTGTGTGTGTGAATGTGTGTGTGTGACTGTGTGTGTGTGAATGTGTGTAAATGTGTGTGTGTGACTGTGTGTGTGTATGTGTGTGTGTGACTGTGTGTGTGAATGTGTGTGTCACTGTGTGTGTGAATGTGTGCGTGAATGTGTGTGTGTGACTGTGTGTGTGAATGTGTGTGTCACTGTGTGTGTGTATGTGTGTGTGTGACTGTGTGTGTGTGTGTGACTGTAAAGCGCTTTGGTCCCTGTAGGTAGAAAAGCGCTATATAAGTATACGCCTTTTACCATTTACATCTGATTCATTAAATATCGTGATCAATAACTTAAGTCAAGTAGAGCTTGATTTATTACTTGAAAAGGAAGAAGCGGTCATGGTACCTCCAGGAGTCCTCTACCCCCCCCCCCCCTCCCTCTCTGCTTTCTTCACAGATTGCACCCAGCTGCTGGCACTTACCTCATCTCCTGTCCTGCATTCGTGGTGGCCTCATTCCAGTATTCATTGCAGTTCGTTGGCCTCTATGGTGCAGTACCTGATCAAATGTTATCTCGTTTCCTAAAGCTAACCCTGTCTTGCAATTCTCATCCAAGTTTTCCATCTGGCTACAGGACATCTCCTCCTCAAGTGCAAAACAAAGGAAGAGCGACTGCAGGCTGAGATCCTCCTGGCTGAGGGCAGCATTTTCTAAGTCTCCACTTCATTTGGTTGTTTCCTGTTCTTTGTTTTTGCTGTTAGGGTTCAATCTTACTGCTTCATGATGGTTGTTGTAGCGTTTTCTTGGTTTTCTTCTGTTGAAGTTGATTTGTAAATGAAAAATAAGGTTTCCTGTAAGAACTGGAACTCTTCTTCATGTTAGTATGATGGCGTCAGGAAGAAAACGTGGTCTCAGAAGGGAATTTCAGAGTTAAAGCAGGACGCTTCCTGACTGTTATGAAGGAGCCAGTCCTGACTCCTGACCAACGACCCCCCCCCAGGACAGAATTCACCTGCCTAAACTCTTAAAGTGGATTAAGTGCAGCGTCTTTTCCTCAAGCAGTTCACAGGAACGTGGAGAAACATCTCAGCCATGAAGAAACTGTTATTTTGGTCTTTACGGTTCGAGTTCCAGCCAGTTTTGTGTCAGAAACAGGAACAGCATCTCCTCCTGGTGTCATGGAGGACTTCCCAGAGCTGCACTCAGGAAAACTCAGACTCAACGTCCCGCTTTTATTGCATTCTGGGCTGTAAATACACAGAATCGTACAAATAATATACAAGGGAAAGCTGTAAGAAACAAAAACATCCAAGAGTTCAAAGACTGAGGCGTACATTTACACGTATGGAGGTAACTTATGCAACTAACACATCACAGACTAAAGCCGGGCCTTTATGAGACCAGAGAGCTTTCTTCTCTCAGTTATGGTCAATTGACGGTTTTCTGATCATTTCCTTTGGTCAGCTTTTTCATTTTTACAAAAACAGCTGATGAGAAGCTGGAAAAGATCAAAAAAGAGCCAAATTCCTTTGAGTAGAGGGGGACCTGTGGTTCCCGGGTCTCTTTGGGTTCTCTAGCCTGTTTTTTCTACATTTCAGAGCTGCTCAGGTCAAAGGTCAACAGCGACATCCCGTGACACAAGTGGTAACAACGTCTGATTTGAAACTCCGTCACTCTTTGCATAAATGCTCTTATTTGAGAAATCGGCATCTTTGTAGCTATAGTAGTGCCTGTGCATAGATATGGTGCTCAGAGAAGGAAGCCTGGTGGTTCTGACCCACTGACCGACAGCTAGTAGGTTCTTTTCAGGCCCGGTGAAGCGCAGTGGCACCGCCACAGGATGGGTATGAAAGACATGCAGACGAGTCAAGTGCTCGGTTCAAAGGCCCTGATCAGTGGTAGCTTGTGAAAGTGGGCGTCACGTTTACATCCATAGAAAGAAGCAACACCCCCCCGCGCCAGGACGAGGCCCCATAGGCTCCATCCTCCGGAGACCGCTGGAGCGACCATCGGCATGGGGCAGGTCCTGCTTGGTTAATGCTTCTGCTGGGGTCTGACCAGCTCCTCCTCCTCCTTGTGCCCCCCAACGTTTGGTCCCTGTGCGCAGGTCACTTCCTGGAGAGAAGCTGGTTCTCCAGCTCCACCAGGCGGGTGGTCATGGCGGCCAGTGGATGCTGATTAAGGAGTAACAACTGGATTTGTGAGCAGACAGCTGGAGGTTTCTGCAGAGACGTTGAGGCAACAATCAGATATCAGAGCTTCAGAAGGTAAGAGGCTGATGGAAAGCCTCTCTGGAAGGATATGTTTCTGAGTGAGCTGCTCCAGGCGGCTTCCAGTGTTCTGCTGGAACTCCACCAGGTTCTCGCAGGCACACGGATCCTTCACCTCAACCTCCCCCTGACTCTCCTCTACGAGGGGAAACACCACACTTTATCCACACAAACCTCATTTCAGGTTTTGTCTCACAGATGACTGATTTTTTTCCATTTTGCTGTGTTGTCTTTCTGTCACTAGGTGGCGCAAATCATCTATGAATGAACCGCAGAGAACATTTCCTCACAAATCTCCTGCCTGCAGCTGCCAAGACGCTGAAGTTGGCTTCCGATTGGCGAAGGCTCCTCTGCATTTTTTACCTCCTAGGACCGCGTCCTGTTCAAAAACCACAGGACCTGGACTGCTCAAACCTGGATTCAGTTCTGATTTGGATAGAAACGAAAACATTAAACACAGTTTCTGATTTATGAAATCTTTATTTGATTGAAAATGAGGAATGGAGAGAAACGACAGAGGAGAGAACAACAGAGTAATAGATGAGTTTTTAAACCAGAATAGATGGACTTTCTTTTCTGTCTGTTGAATTATTTTAAAGTTTTCAAAGTGTTTCAAAATAAATATTTGTTGTCTTCTTCTGTTGCCTTCCGTCTTGTGAATTTATGTAGTCTGCCTACAATCCAGCTCAGCCCATAACAACAGGCAGACTGATGCACAATATAAATATATATATATATCCTTTTAAATGTATCAACTACATGAAATCCTCCTATGTGTAATTATTCACCAACCAGAAACTTTGTTTAATGTATTCTTTACTGTCTAAATCCTAGTTTAGTCCTGGTTTGAGCAGTCCAGGTCCAGCGGTTTGAACTGGACCCAGTTCTTGGTGGTCTTGGGAATGTTCCTTTAGTGCCCTCGCCAATCGGAAGCCAACTTCAGCGTCGTGCAGGTCCCTTCATTTCTTTCTGAGCAGTAAACTTTTATGAATGTGAGAAACTGTTATTATTTGTGATTTTTCTGCTGTAAATGAATCAGACTAAATATTGAATTCAAATGTTTTGCTCCACTATTGCCCTCCTCACACATGTTGACCAGACCCATGAGCAGCTCACGGGTTGTAGATGGTGTCCGGTTTCAGGTGTTCCAGGTGCTGGGGGGCTCTGCAGGGCTCCTACCTGGGCACACGTTCAGCTTCAGGTTGTCTGCAATGGTGCTGATGGCGTTGAAGTCTGTGGTGTAGTAGAAGTGTTTGTCCACCGGCTCAGAGGCGATCTCACGGAGCTCGTCTTCCACAGCCTTCCCGACGCCCACGGCATACATGGTGATTCCTGAGGGGGGGTCAGAATGCTGAGCGGTGACTGCATCTCCAGGCGCTCAGAGCTCAGCCTCACCTGCTTCCTTGGCCTTCTTGGCGTACTCGCTGATGTCGTCCTGGGACCGTCCGTCTGTGAAGACCAGTCCGATTCTGGGGACGCTGCGAGCGGCCGGACGAGCGCCTTCTGCCTCTGAGAAGCTGTTCTCCAGCATGTGCTTCAACGCCAGACCGGTCATCGTCCCCTTCTCCATGTACTCCACCTGGAGACACCTCAGTACTCCATCTCACAGTACTCCATCTCACAGTACTCCATCCGGAAACACCTCAGTAGTCATTCTCCATGTACTCCACCTGGAGACACCTCAGTACTCCATCTCACAGTACTCCATCTCACAGTACTCCATCCGGAAACACCTCAGTAGTCATTCTCCATGTACTCCACCTGGAGACACCTCAGTACTTCATCTCACAGTATTCCATCCTGAAAAACCTCATTACCTCATTTCACAGTACTCCATCTCACAGTACTCCATCTAAAAACACCTCAGTACTCCATCTCACAGTACTCCATCTCACAGTACTCCATCTCACAGCACTCCATCTCACAGTACTCCAACTGGAAACACCTCAGTACTCCATCTTAAAGTACTCCACCTGGAGACACCTCAGTACTCAATTTCACAGTATTCCTTCTCACAGTATTCCATCCGGAAACACCTCAGTACTCCATCTCACAGTATTCCATCAGGAAATACCTCGGTACTTCATCTCACAGTACTCCAACTGGAAACACCTCAGTACTCCATCTCACAGTACTCCATCCGGAAACACCTCAGTACTCCATCTCACAGTACTCCATCTCACAGTATTCCATCAGGAAACACCTCAGTACTCTATCTCACAGTATTCCAACTGGAGACACCTCAGTAGTCATTCTCCATGTACTCCACCTGGAGACACCTCAGTACTCCATCTCACAGTACTCCACCTGGAGACACCTCAGTACTCAATTTCACAGTATTCCTTCTCACAGTATTCCATCCGGAAACACCTCAGTACTCCATCTCACAGTATTCCATCCGGAAACACCTCAGTACTTCATTTCACAGTACTCCATCTGTACTCCAACTGTACTCAATCTAAAAACACCTCAGTAGTCATTCTCCATGTACTCCACCTGGAATCACCTCAGTACTCCATCTCACAGTACTCCACCCGAAAACACCTCAGTACTCCATCTCACAGTACTCCACCCGAAAACACCTCAGTACTCCATCTCACAGTACTCCATCCGGAAACACCTCAGTACTCCATCTCACAGTACTCCAACTGGAAACACCTCAGTACTCCATCTTAAAGTACTCCACCCGGAAACACCTCAGTACTCCATCTCACAGAACTCCATCTCACAGTAATCCAACTGGAAACACCTCAGTATTCCATCTCACAGTACTCCACCTGGAGACACCTCAGTACTTCATTTCACAGTACTCCATCTCACAGTACTCAATCTAAAAACATCTCAGTAGTCATTCTCCATGTACTCCACCTGGAATCACCTCAGTACTCCATCTCACAGTACTCCACCCGAAAACACCTCAGTACTCCATCTCACAGTACTCCAACTGGAAACACCTCAGTACTCCATCTCACAGTACTCCATCCGGAAACACCTCAGTACTCCATCTCACAGTACTCCAACTGGAAACACCTCAGTACTCCATCTTAAAGTACTCCACCCGGAAACACCTCAGTACTCCATCTCACAGCACTCCATCTCACAGTAATCCAACTGGAAACACCTCAGTATTCCATCTCACAGTACTCCAACTGGAAACACCTCAGTACTCCATCTTAAAGTACTTTACCTGGAGACACCTCAGTACTCAATTTCACAGTATTCCTTCTCACAGTATTCCATCCGGAAACACCTCAGTACTCCATCTCACAGTACTCCAACTGGAAACACCTCAGTACTCAATTTCACAGTATTCCTTCTCACAGTATTCCATCCGGAAACACCTCAGTACTCCATCTCACAGTACTCCACCTGGAGACACCTCAGTACTTCATTTCACAGTACTCCATCTCACAGTACTCAATCTAAAAACATCTCAGTAGTCATTCTCCATGTACTCCACCTGGAATCACCTCAGTACTCCATCTCACAGTACTCCACCCGAAAACACCTCAGTACTCCATCTCACAGTACTCCAACTGGAAACACCTCAGTACTCCATCTCACAGTACTCCATCCGGAAACACCTCAGTACTCCATCTCACAGTACTCCAACTGGAAACACCTCAGTACTCCATCTTAAAGTACTCCACCCGGAAACACCTCAGTACTCCATCTCACAGCACTCCATCTCACAGTAATCCAACTGGAAACACCTCAGTATTCCATCTCACAGTACTCCAACTGGAAACACCTCAGTACTCCATCTTAAAGTACTTTACCTGGAGACACCTCAGTACTCAATTTCACAGTATTCCTTCTCACAGTATTCCATCCGGAAACACCTCAGTACTCCATCTCACAGTACTCCAACTGGAAACACCTCAGTATTCCATCTCACAGTACTCCATCTCACAGCACTCCATCTCACAGTAATCCAACTGGAAACACCTCAGTATTCCATCTTAAAGTACTCCACCTGGAGACACCTCAGTACTCAATTTCACAGTACTCCATCTCACAGTACTCCAACTGGAAACACCTCAGTATTCCATCTCACAGTACTCCATCCGGAAACACCTCAGTACTCTATCTCACAGTACTCCAACTGGAAACACCTCAGTACTCCATCTCACAGTACTCCAACTGGAAACACCTCAGTACTCTATCTCACAGTACTGTCCATCTGTCTGTACTCCATGTTTGATCTCCATTGGGGGTGGGGTTACCTTCATGACGGCGGCTTTGATGTCCTCAGCTGTGTGGTACATGTTGAGAGGAAACTCTGTTCGGACCCGGCTGGAGTACTGAACCAGGCCCACTCTGGTACCGTGGGCGGACACATCCAAAGAGTCCACAACCTGGTTAAAATCCACAAAAGTGATGTCAAAAACCTGAATCAATCCGTTAACGAGCAAACTACATGAAAGGAACTCAGTGATCCAGCATGGGTGTGTGCGGGGGACGCTCAGGTATGCTGCACCTGGTTGACGAACTTTTTCACCAGCTCGAAGTTTTGAGGACGAACACTTTTGGAGCCGTCGATCAGAAGCACCAGGTCAATGTTGGCAGACGTGCAGGCTGAGGAAGAGGAAGGAATGATGAAGCATACGCAGCCAGAAAACGCTACATACTATGTAGTGACGTCACAACAACACGCATGAAAAAACAGGCTTTCGGCAAACACTCGTGTTCCGGTTTGTAACATGACTAAGAAAGGTGTCTGGAAGGAAAACTGGTTTTAAGGTTGTTTAGCATTCAAAGCTTTCTCTCTGGCGTTCTAAACAAGTGGTTCCAAGAGGCCAAAGTCCCGTAGACGTCTACAGAGAAACAATCAGCTGTTCCACTGCTGTTCTAATGGTCAGAAGAACCGTTCTGGATCTGATACTTTTATAACATTTCCTTGATAATCCTCTTTCTTTTAGGATTTCTTTTGTCTGTAGTTCAAGTTATTCAAGTTTTAAATTGACCAATCTGATGCTTTATTAAAATTAGGTGGAGCCTGCCTGCCCCCACCTCCACTGTTCGAAATATTTGATTGACAGATTTTCCCAAGGTAAATTTTCAAGTGGCAGGGGTGTGGCCTTCCAACAAGGTCACCCATGATTGGTGAGAGTGGTTGCCATAAAAACGATCTTAGCAGGTCCCGCATTTGAACTTCATTTGTTCTGGGGGGGGGAGTCTCAGTCCAGTCCTCAGTCAATGGTTTGCTCCATTTTCCATGTTTTTCTCTGAGGCGTCAAACCCCTTCCGCCTTACCGCCGTCGCATTCGGTTGTTTCTGTCATACAGGCCTCCCGCTGTCTTCGTGTCCCGTCATCGATAACCCCCCCCCCACACACACACATTCTATGGCGAGTCATTATAGGCTAGCAGCTCAGTTCAGTAGCAGACGTCCGTTTGGTCATGTTAGGTTTTGGGTCAGAGGTCGGACTCACCGCCGCAGCTCTTGCCGTCGTCCTGCAGCAGCTGCCCTTCAGGACAGACGCAGTAATAAGATCCAGGCGTGTTCACGCACTGATGCTCACAGCCGTGCTGAACCGTGCTGCACATCTCCATGTCTGAAACAGAAGTCAGGGCGATCGTTTTACCCACCACTCCTTAGTTCAAAGAGCAGAAAACACAACGTGTTCTGCAGGAATGCAAATCCTGACACAACGACGGCAAACGATCGGCGGTTTGACTCTGTGACAAAGATTCCAACAGTGTCAGGGGTTGAACAGCGTTTGGTCGCTTATCAGTCCCTCCAGGATGTTGTGATGCTGCGATCACAGCAATTCCTGCACATTTGTCTCAACACAGCAACCAAGGCCGAAAACTCAACTCAGGAAAACTCCGACTCAACGTCCCGCTACTCAGGCCTAGAGGCTCAGATACAAACGTCATCCATCTAACAATCAATCGTCTTTCTAGTGACTCTGTGGCCAACAATTCAATTCAATTTTATTTGTAGAGCCCAAAATTACATGGTCGGTACATGGTTACACGTCGTCTCGATGGGCTTTGAAGTAAAACATGAACTCAAAAGGATCATGAATACAAAGAGTCAACAGGAAAATACTAAAATAAACTAACAAACTGACTAAGCTATACTGGCATCCCTGCCCTTAGACCCCCCTTCGCGGGGGTCTAAGGGCTGATAAAGTCACTGAGCTCAGCACTTTTAGGTTTTTTGATGGGAGTGGAAATAAAATCTGTTTTGTTCGCCTTCCACTTGTGAGTTGGAGAAAGAACAAAAGTCAGAAAGCAACGAGAACATTTTGACCGTTAAACAAAGACAGAGAATGACTAAAAATTGTGTTCAAAGTCTGCAGAAGTGTGGGAATTTACCATTGTGGTGCTGCAACATTGATACATAATGCTGACCGATCCTGGAGGGTCTGATTTATTCATTATACTGCTCTCAATGAACAGCTGATCATCATTTATAATCTGATCAGGTTTCCTCCTGATCAATATGTTTTCCTGAGAACTTTTTCTTCCAGAGAAGGTTTTCAGGAGGCGGAGCCTCAGCATGAAGGGTGCATTCAGACAGATGTCGGGATGGACTGACTTGTGCAGGTCTTCTTGTCGTGGTTGAGCCTGAAGCCTTTGCGGCAGTCACAGGTGAACACTCCAGGTGCGCTGATGCAGACCTGCTCACAGTCGTGCTTCCCCTCGGCACACAGGTCAATGGCTGCACGACACACATGCACAGAGCCGTCAGGGCCCCTGCTGAGCGTTGGCCGCTTCATGCACAGAAGCACGGGCGCATGCAGACGTCAGACGTGCACACAAAAGATTTGGGGATGAGGGCATGTGTGGTGTTGGGACTAACGAGTGCAGCTCCTCTCGTCCTCGTTGAGCGTGTAGCCCTCGTTGCAGTCGCAGGTGAAGACGGCCGGCCCCATGTTCATGCAGACTTGTTGGCAGTCATGTTTCCCCTCGGCACACAGGTCAATGGCTGCACGACACATTTGAAAAGGTCATAAGCAGAAAAGTTTGACTCGCAGATGCACTGACTAACAACTGTGGGGATTCTGACCTCCTCAGTCTACCTGCTTTTTCACCTTTAAGTTATTTAAGTTTAGCTTTAAGTTTTCGTTTCCTCCGCTTTTGCGCTTTAGTCTCAGAGTCTTTAAGCTGCATTTTTTAGTCCTTTTTCAGTTTTCAGTAGTTGTCCATTCGGGTTCTTCACCACCGTCTCTGTCCAAACCGCCGCCACTCCACCCTGACGTCTCCATTCTGCCGTGTTGCTGCAGGTGTTGCATGCATGAATACGCACAAACATGCGGTAGCATTCTCAGGCCTACAGCGTGCTGCTTAATGTGCAGTTAGTTAGTTGCAGAAAGGTCTTCATAAAGATAACCCTCTCATTACACAGAGCCGAGCCAGACTCAAAGGTATGTACCACGGCAATAAAGTTATTTTTCCACAGGAAGTACTTATTATCACGGAGATGCAGTCGGAGCGGGATTTCAATTCAAATGATGTCCGGATGAGCAGGAAAAAAGGTTCAAAGCAAAACTTCCTAGATGTTTTTTTCTCAACAACGTACGGCGAGATTTCCTTGGTCTTCCTCAGACGAAGGATCGGAGTCTCTCCTAACCGTCCGTCTCTTTTTCTTCACCAAAGAACAAAAATAGAGGAGAGTCTGCAGACGGAAAGCGAACCTTCTGAAGCTTCACTCATCCATCGACGCATGGGACTAAGTCCTGCAGAGATTCTCTGATGACCCCCCCAATGTGGAATACTGATCTCATTGAACGCCCCCCCCCCCCAAAAAAAATTGTTTTAACCCCTCCCACAGTCTACATAAAGGCCTCATAGGTTCATCGATTACTTTAGATCATGTGTCGCTGTGACAGGCTGCTGACAGGAGGTGGGATAGGCTCCAGCAACCCAGTGACCCAGAAATGGATTCAGACATGTTGGGATCCAGACGTACCCTGGCAGGTCTTCCCGTCGGCCTGCAGCCTGTGCCCCTCCTTACAGGTGCAGTAAAAGCCGTTGAGCACATTCACACAGTTATGGTCACAGCTGTCATTCCCAAACGAGCAGAATTCCACCACTGTGGAGGAGACGAGCAGGAGGTCAGGACTCACAACAACACAAACCCAGGAAAACAGCTGCATGTGTGTGTGTGTGTGTGTGTGTGTACTGGAGCAGGTCCTCCCGTCGTCCTGCAGCCGGTATCCTTCTCTGCAGTCACAGCTGAAGTTTCCGGGGGAGCTGATGCAGACCTGCTCACAGTCGTGTTTGCCTTCAGCGCACAGATCGATGGCTGAGAAAAGCACAACAACACATTTTCTGACAGTAAACACAACTGAGTGTACTGTATTTTTGGCGGCATTGGTTCTGGTGGTTGATCGAAAGGTAAGCAGTTCGATTCCCTTTCCCCCCAGCCAGCTGTCGTTGTGTTCTTAGGAATCCCCCTCCCTGCCTCCAGTGCAGCTCCACAGGTGTGTGATTGTGCATGAAGGTCCAGGTGATGGTCAGAGGGGCAGCAACGCCTCTGTCAGTCTGCCCCGGGGCAGCTGTGGGCCAAAGGTTACCATCACCCACTATGACTGAATAACAGACACGGTGTAAGAGCTTTGAGCGTCTGGAAAAGCAGAGATAAATCTAAATCTAATTATGATGTTTTAAGTCTGCAAGGAACTGTTCTGTAAATTGAAGTGTTTTTAAATAAAGTTGGATCTGATTTGAAAAAAAGAAAGCATCTGTGGACGTACAGTTCTGTTCTTCAGTTGCTCTGCCCGCTGCCAGGCTTCCATGACACAGGTGTGAGGTCACCTGGTGTAATGTCACCTGGTGTGAGGTCACCTGGTGTAAGGTCACCTGGTGTGAGGTCACCTGGTGTAAGGTCACCTTGTGTGAGGTCACCTGGTGTAAGGTCACCTGGTGTGAGGTCACCTGGTGTAAGGTCACCTGGTGTAAGTTCACCTGGTGTAAGGTCACCTGGTGTGAGGTCACCTGGTGTAATGTCACCTGGTGTGAGGTCACCTGGTGTAATGTCACCTGGTGTAAGGTCACCTGGTGTAAGGTCACCTGGTGTGAGGTCACCTGGTGTAATGTCACCTGGTGTGAGGTCACCTGGTGTAAGGTCACCTGGTGTGAGGTCACCTGGTGTAAGGTCACCTGGTGTGAGGTCACCTGGTGTAAGGTCACCTGGTGTGAGGTCACCTGGTGTAAGGTCACCTGGTGTAAGTTCACCTGGTGTAAGGTCACCTGGTGTGAGGTCACCTGGTGTAATGTCACCTGGTGTGAGGTCACCTGGTGTAATGTCACCTGGTGTAAGGTCACCTGGTGTAAGGTCACCTGGTGTGAGGTCACCTGGTGTAATGTCACCTGGTGTGAGGTCACCTGGTGTAAGGTCACCTGGTGTGAGGTCACCTGGTGTGAGGTCACCTGGTGTGAGGTCACCTGGTGTGAGGTCATCTGGTGTGAGGTCACCTGGTGTAAGGTCACCTGGTGTAAGGTCACCTGGTGTAATGTCACCTGGTGTGAGGTCACCTGGTGTAATGTCACCTGGTGTGAGGTCACCTGGTGTAAGGTCACCTAGTGTGAGGTCACCTGGTGTGAGGTCACCTGGTGTGAGGTCATCTGGTGTAATGTCACCTGGTGTGAGGTCACCTGGTGTGAGGTCACCTGGTGTAAGGTCACCTGGTGTAAGGTCACCTGGTGTGAGGTCACCTGGTGTAATGTCACCTGGTGTGAGGTCACCTGGTGTAAGGTCACCTGGTGTGAGGTCACCTGGTGTGAGGTCACCTGGTGTGAGGTCATCTGGTGTGAGGTCACCTGGTGTAATGTCACCTGGTGTGAGGTCACCTGGTGTGAGGTCACCTGGTGAAAGGTCACCTGGTGTGAGGTCACCTGGTGTGAGGTCATCTGGTGTGAGGTCACCTGGTGTGAGGTCACCTGGTGTAAGGTCACCTGGTGTGAGGTCACCTGGTGTAATGTCACCTGGTGTAATGTCACCTGGTGTGAGGTCACCTGGTGTAAGGTCACCTGGTGTGAGGTCACCTGGTGTGAGGTCACCTGGTGTAAGGTCACCTGGTGTGAGGTCACCTGGTGTAATGTCACCTGGTGTAATGTCACCTGGTGTGAGGTCACCTGGTGTAAGGTCACCTGGTGTCATGTCACCTGGTGTAATGTCACCTGGTGTGAGGTCATCTGGTGTGAGGTCACCTGGTGTGAGGTCACCTGGTGTAATGTCACCTGGTGTAATGTCACCTGGTGTGAGGTCACCTGGTGTGAGGTCACCTGGTGTAAGGTCACCTGGTGTGAGGTCACCTGGTGTGAGGTCACCTGGTGTAAGGTCACCTGGTGTGAGGTCACCTGGTGTAAGGTCACCTGGTGTGAGGTCACCTGGTGTAAGGTCACCTGGTGTGAGGTCACCTGGTGTAAGGTCACCTGGTGTGAGGTCACCTGGTGTAAGGTCACCTGGTGTAAGTTCACCTGGTGTAAGGTCACCTGGTGTGAGGTCACCTGGTGTAATGTCACCTGGTGTGAGGTCACCTGGTGTAATGTCACCTGGTGTAAGGTCACCTGGTGTAAGGTCACCTGGTGTGAGGTCACCTGGTGTAATGTCACCTGGTGTGAGGTCACCTGGTGTAAGGTCACCTGGTGTGAGGTCACCTGGTGTAAGGTCACCTGGTGTGAGGTCACCTGGTGTAAGGTCACCTGGTGTGAGGTCACCTGGTGTAAGGTCACCTGGTGTAAGTTCACCTGGTGTAAGGTCACCTGGTGTGAGGTCACCTGGTGTAATGTCACCTGGTGTGAGGTCACCTGGTGTAATGTCACCTGGTGTAAGGTCACCTGGTGTAAGGTCACCTGGTGTGAGGTCACCTGGTGTAATGTCACCTGGTGTGAGGTCACCTGGTGTAAGGTCACCTGGTGTGAGGTCACCTGGTGTGAGGTCACCTGGTGTGAGGTCACCTGGTGTGAGGTCATCTGGTGTGAGGTCACCTGGTGTAAGGTCACCTGGTGTAAGGTCACCTGGTGTAATGTCACCTGGTGTGAGGTCACCTGGTGTAATGTCACCTGGTGTGAGGTCACCTGGTGTAAGGTCACCTAGTGTGAGGTCACCTGGTGTGAGGTCACCTGGTGTGAGGTCATCTGTGTAATGTCACCTGGTGTGAGGTCACCTGGTGTGAGGTCACCTGGTGTAAGGTCACCTGGTGTAAGGTCACCTGGTGTGAGGTCACCTGGTGTAATGTCACCTGGTGTGAGGTCACCTGGTGTAAGGTCACCTGGTGTGAGGTCACCTGGTGTGAGGTCACCTGGTGTGAGGTCATCTGGTGTGAGGTCACCTGGTGTAATGTCACCTGGTGTGAGGTCACCTGGTGTGAGGTCACCTGGTGAAAGGTCACCTGGTGTGAGGTCACCTGGTGTGAGGTCATCTGGTGTGAGGTCACCTGGTGTGAGGTCACCTGGTGTAAGGTCACCTGGTGTGAGGTCACCTGGTGTAATGTCACCTGGTGTAATGTCACCTGGTGTGAGGTCACCTGGTGTAAGGTCACCTGGTGTGAGGTCACCTGGTGTGAGGTCACCTGGTGTAAGGTCACCTGGTGTGAGGTCACCTGGTGTAATGTCACCTGGTGTAATGTCACCTGGTGTGAGGTCACCTGGTGTAAGGTCACCTGGTGTCATGTCACCTGGTGTAATGTCACCTGGTGTGAGGTCATCTGGTGTGAGGTCACCTGGTGTGAGGTCACCTGGTGTAATGTCACCTGGTGTAATGTCACCTGGTGTGAGGTCACCTGGTGTGAGGTCACCTGGTGTAAGGTCACCTGGTGTGAGGTCACCTGGTGTAATGTCACCTGGTGTGAGGTCACCTGGTGTAATGTCACCTGGTGTAAGGTCACCTGGTGTAAGGTCACCTGGTGTGAGGTCACCTGGTGTAAGGTCACCTGGTGTGAGGTCACCTGGTGTAATGTCACCTGGTGTGAGGTCACCTGGTGTAAGGTCACCTGGTGTGAGGTCACCTGGTGTGAGGTCACCTGGTGTAAGGTCACCTGGTGTGAGGTCCCCTGGTGTGAGGTCACCTGTGGTAATGTCACCTGGTGTAATGTCACCTGGTGTGAGGTCACCTGGTGTGAGGTCACCTGGTGTAAGGTCACCTGGTGTGAGGTCACCTGGTGTGAGGTCACCTGGTGTAAGGTCACCTGGTGTGAGGTCATCTGGTGTGAGGTCACCTGGTGTGAGGTCACCTGGTGTGAGGTCACCTGGTGTAAGGTCACCTAGTGTGAGGTCACCTGGTGTGAGGTCATCTGGTGTGAGGTCACCTGGTGTGAGGTCACCTGGTGTAATGTCACCTGGTGTAATGTCACCTGGTGTGAGGTCACCTGGTGTGAGGTCACCTGGTGTAAGGTCACCTGGTGTGAGGTCACCTGGTGTGAGGTCACCTGGTGTGAGGTCACCTGGTGTAATGTCACCTGGTGTAATGTCACCTGGTGTGAGGTCACCTGGTGTGAGGTCACCTGGTGTAAGGTCACCTGGTGTAAGGTCACCTGGTGTAAGGTCATCTGGTGTGAGGTCATCTGGTGTGAGGTCACCTGGTGTGAGGTCACCTGGTGTAATGTCACCTGGTGTAATGTCACCTGGTGTGAGGTCACCTGGTGTGAGGTCACCTGGTGTGAGGTCACCTGGTGTGAGGTCACCTGGTGTGAGGTCACCTGGTGTAAGGTCACCTAGTGTGAGGTCACCTGGTGTGAGGTCATCTGGTGTGAGGTCACCTGGTGTGAGGTCACCTGGTGTAATGTCACCTGGTGTAATGTCACCTGGTGTGAGGTCACCTGGTGTGAGGTCACCTGGTGTAAGGTCACCTGGTGTGAGGTCACCTGGTGTGAGGTCACCTGGTGTAAGGTCACCTAGTGTGAGGTCACCTGGTGTGAGGTCACCTGGTGTGAGGTCACCTGGTGTAATGTCACCTGGTGTAATGTCACCTGGTGTAATGTCACCTGGTGTAAGGTCACCTGGTGTGAGGTCACCTGGTGTAAGGTCACCTGGTGTAAGTTCACCTGGTGTAAGGTCACCTGGTGTGAGGTCACCTGGTGTAATGTCACCTGGTGTGAGGTCACCTGGTGTAATGTCACCTGGTGTAAGGTCACCTGGTGTAAGGTCACCTGGTGTGAGGTCACCTGGTGTAATGTCACCTGGTGTGAGGTCACCTGGTGTAAGGTCACCTGGTGTGAGGTCACCTGGTGTGAGGTCACCTGGTGTGAGGTCACCTGGTGTGAGGTCATCTGGTGTGAGGTCACCTGGTGTAAGGTCACCTGGTGTGTAAGGTCACCTGGTGTAATGTCACCTGGTGTGAGGTCACCTGGTGTAATGTCACCTGGTGTGAGGTCACCTGGTGTAAGGTCACCTAGTGTGAGGTCACCTGGTGTGAGGTCACCTGGTGTGAGGTCATCTGGTGTAATGTCACCTGGTGTGAGGTCACCTGGTGTGAGGTCACCTGGTGTAAGGTCACCTGGTGTAAGGTCACCTGGTGTGAGGTCACCTGGTGTAATGTCACCTGGTGTGAGGTCACCTGCTGTAAGGTCACCTGGTGTGAGGTCACCTGGTGTGAGGTCACCTGGTGTGAGGTCATCTGGTGTGAGGTCACCTGGTGTAATGTCACCTGGTGTGAGGTCACCTGGTGTGAGGTCACCTGGTGAAAGGTCACCTGGTGTGAGGTCACCTGGTGTGAGGTCATCTGGTGTGAGGTCACCTGGTGTGAGGTCACCTGGTGTAAGGTCACCTGGTGTGAGGTCACCTGGTGTAATGTCACCTGGTGTAATGTCACCTGGTGTGAGGTCACCTGTGTAAGGTCACCTGGTGTGAGGTCACCTGGTGTGAGGTCACCTGGTGTAAGGTCACCTGGTGTGAGGTCACCTGGTGTAATGTCACCTGGTGTAATGTCACCTGGTGTGAGGTCACCTGGTGTAAGGTCACCTGGTGTCATGTCACCTGGTGTAATGTCACCTGGTGTGAGGTCATCTGGTGTGAGGTCACCTGGTGTGAGGTCACCTGTGTAATGTCACCTGGTGTAATGTCACCTGGTGTGAGGTCACCTGGTGTGAGGTCACCTGGTGTAAGGTCACCTGGTGTGAGGTCACCTGGTGTAATGTCACCTGGTGTGAGGTCACCTGGTGTAATGTCACCTGGTGTGAGGTCACCTGGTGTAAGGTCACCTGGTGTGAGGTCACCTGGTGTGAGGTCACCTGGTGTAAGGTCACCTGGTGTGAGGTCATCTGGTGTAAGGTCACCTGGTGTGAGGTCACCTGGTGTAATGTCACCTGGTGTGAGGTCACCTGGTGTGAGGTCACCTGGTGTGAGGTCACCTGGTGTAAGGTCACCTGGTGTGAGGTCACCTGGTGTGAGGTCCCCTGGTGTGAGGTCACCTGGTGTAATGTCACCTGGTGTAATGTCACCTGGTGTGAGGTCACCTGGTGTGAGGTCACCTGGTGTAAGGTCACCTGGTGTGAGGTCACCTGGTGTGAGGTCACCTGGTGTAAGGTCACCTGGTGTGAGGTCATCTGGTGTGAGGTCACCTGGTGTGAGGTCACCTGGTGTGAGGTCACCTGGTGTAAGGTCACCTAGTGTGAGGTCACCTGGTGTGAGGTCATCTGGTGTGAGGTCACCTGGTGTGAGGTCACCTGGTGTAATGTCACCTGGTGTAATGTCACCTGGTGTGAGGTCACCTGGTGTGAGGTCACCTGGTGTAAGGTCACCTGGTGTGAGGTCACCTGGTGTGAGGTCACCTGGTGTGAGGTCACCTGGTGTAGGTCACCTGGTGTAATGTCACCTGGTGTAATGTCACCTGGTGTGAGGTCACCTGGTGTGAGGTCACCTGGTGTAAGGTCACCTGGTGTAAGGTCACCTGGTGTAAGGTCATCTGGTGTGAGGTCACCTGGTGTGAGGTCACCTGGTGTGAGGTCACCTGGTGTGAGGTCACCTGGTGTAATGTCACCTGGTGTAATGTCACCTGGTGTGAGGTCACCTGGTGTGAGGTCACCTGGTGTAAGGTCACCTGGTGTAAGGTCACCTAGTGTGAGGTCACCTGGTGTGAGGTCATCTGGTGTGAGGTCACCTGGTGTGAGGTCACCTGGTGTAATGTCACCTGGTGTAATGTCACCTGGTGTGAGGTCACCTGGTGTGAGGTCACCTGGTGTAAGGTCACCTGGTGTGAGGTCACCTGGTGTGAGGTCACCTGGTGTAAGGTCACCTAGTGTGAGGTCACCTGGTGTGAGGTCACCTGGTGTGAGGTCACCTGGTGTAATGTCACCTGGTGTAATGTCACCTGTTGACGCGGGCTCACCTGTGCAGGTCTTCCCGTCTTCGTTCAGAGTGTAGCCCTCGTTGCAGAGGCAGTGGAATGAGCCCGGCGAGTTCTCGCAGATGTGCTCACAGCCGTGGTCCATCTCCTTACACAGATCCAGACCTGCAACACAGCGACACCGTCCGTTAGCACGCCGCTGAGGTTAAGCGTTTGAACAGGAACAAACGCGCTTCCAGAACCTCACAAGATTTATCTGACTCAGGAGACGGCCTTGTGAAAGGGAGAGGAGTCTCCTTTTTCTGCAGACGAAACTTCAGGGGTTTTTACACATTTGTTCCGTCTGACCCAAACAGCATGAACGGACGGCTTCAGGGACTCTGGGGTTCTGACTTGACATGAAGTCCAACTACTTCAAATCAAACTCCACGTTTGGGATCAAAGGTTTTTGAGAGGAAAAGGTTGATGTCAAATCCCGAAGAAAAGCTTCTGTCTGAACTTTGAGGCTCTCTTGTGGGTTTCACTTCTGGTGTTTCGTCTGCACAGATCCACTTAGCATGACCTTTTCCTGCCACGTTTTCCATTACAGAGCCGGCTTCTCGCCTCACCACAGAACGCGTCCTGGAACTGAAGTCCAAACTGGTGAATGAGGTCAAAGCTCTCCTCCAGGAAGACGTGGTCTTCAAAGGGCAGGGAGGCCATTGCCCTCAGTGATGTCATGTCCGCTCTGGCCACTCCCACAGCAAAGATCTCAATGCCTCTCTCTCTGGCTTCTGCTGCCACCTCGGCCACGCGGTCCTGAGGACGCCCGTCTGTCACGATCACAGCCACATTTGGGACCTGAAGGAGGAGGAAGACGGAGAAGAAATTCTGTTCTGGAAAACCAATTTCATCGAGAACGTCATACCGCCAGAAGAAAAACAATATGAAGGTCGACTAAAGACGTGGGACCAAACCACAACCAACCCAGCGCGTTCGTCCTCCTTATCACATTTCCTCTCATCTTATTTAGCAGCCAATCAGCATCCATCATAGTTATGAACATGCAAACTCCATGCAGAAAGAACCCAGCTGGGATTTGAACCAGAACCTTCATGCTGTGAGGCAGCAGGTGTTAACCACTGCACCACGCTCCACAGCACAAAGCTGACAAAGCGAACAGGAAGTCTGAAATGTCCAAACTGAAATCCTTCAGGTTCCATTTATTACAGATAGAGACAATCGGGTTTATGTTCTGATCCTTGAAAAGTTCTGTCAGAGCAAGCTGGAGTCTAACTTCAGAACAAAATATTCGGTCAGTTCTTCTTTCCATTTTCAGTAAATTTGGGTCATTTTGTAAAAAACTCATTCCCTCCAGAATCACATGTCACCAGTGGAAAGAAACCGGGCTGTCAACAGAATTTTGTCTGAGTCCAGGACCCGGTCTGAACGTCGTACCTTTGGCCGGTCCCCCTGCTCCACCGTGAACGCTTCGTTCATCATGTATCTGATGGCAAGTCCAGTCATGGTGCCCTGAGCCAGGGGGACGATCTGCCGGATGCCCGCCACCACGCTCTCCAGGTCACCGTGGGTCTTCAGGGAGAACTCGCTGCGGACCTGAGGGCCAAAAGGGCTCAGTCCAGTCTAAGGATTCAGCAGACCACCACGCACAACAGATAAAGGATCCACGCTCCCGCGTACCTGGCTGGAATACTGAACCACTCCCACTCTGGTGCTGTCCGGCCCGATCTCCAAGCTGTTGAGGATGTCGATCATGAACTTCCTCATGGTCTCAAACTCGTGAGGCCGAACGCTGCGGGAGCTGTCGATGAGGAAGATCAGATCCAGCGGGCCGGGCTTACACTTCTGGTCTGGACCTGCAGGTCAATTCAAAGTTCAGGAAACAGCAGGCAAACTGGTAGATCTGTTTCAGATTCTGGCTTCTCACCATGAATCTCCTGCTGGGCACAAACCTGAGATAAGAAGAAACGCTTTTCCCCAGACTACTGGATATTTGACCCCGGTCAAGACCATGTTCACCTGAGCTGAAGACTTGTTTGATCAAATTCTTCCTGCTTAAACAGTTTTCTCTCCTCATCTTCATCTCTTTATCCCTGAACCTCCAGCTTCTGCCTTTGCTAGTCAGTGTGACGCTGTTGGATCCCTTTTCTTTCTGCAAATACTGCAGTCATGAGTGAAGCCGGAGGTCATGACTGAGTTTCAGCTAAAAACCACGCAGACCGCTCTAACAGGCTCGATCACGCAGGACTCAGCTCGGAAGCTCTCAGAAAGGCTTTTTAGCCTTTTTCTTCCTGTGAAAATGAGACAAAACCAGCAGCTCGGTGCAGCTAGTTCCACGCCAGGATGCACCTGAAGCCGTCTGCAGCATCAGTTTAAAACCTGCACTCATAACAAGCAGCAGAGTGGCGTCTCCTTTGCTTTTTTGGCAGATTTACCTGCTCTTGGTCTGGCAGCAGTCAGGACCACCAGGCTCAGCAGAACAAAGACTCTTGATGCTCGGAGCGGTCTCATTTTCCTCCTGCAGGTGTAGATCTACTTGATGGAGCTGGACCGGCTTCAAGCGGAGCAGGAAGAATCTGAGGAAAAGACCATTGGGGGGGCAAGAAATGTGCATTTTTAAAAACTGGATACAGTTGGGAATCCAATTAGGAACAAAACCAACAAACCAAGAAAAATCTGTTAATTCAAGCTTGTGTGTGTGTTTCAAATCAGTTCATCATCTGGGTTTGATTTACTCTCACAGCTGAGCTTCATTCATTCATTTTTTAAACCTGCTTTTTGTTTTGGGTCAGAAGGCGGATGGAGTGAAGGTGGAGTTCATCCTGGACACGTCACCTCTCCATGGTAACACAGAGACACACAACCACACACACTCACAGCTAACAGACAGTTTGAAACCTCTGAAGAGCGTTTGTGGACTGGAAGCTGGAGAGAACCCACCCAGGAACCAGGAGAACCTGCAAACTCCACAGAGAAAAGAAAACAGCTGGGATATGGACCTTCTCACTGCAAGGTGAGAGTGCTAACCACTACACCGCCGTACAGCCCACACACATGTATCTGTGTTCACGGCTCTTGCTAAAGTCAAACAGGAAGCTGAGCAGCGATTAACGTCCAAAGAGGCTTCTGAAGGAGTTTATCAGATGCTGACTGTGAGCCAGAGGCTGTGAGGAGGATCAACACAAAGAACCTGTTCTGTCCACGATGTGACTGAAACCACGGCCACACCAGAACCTCATCACAGCCTCATCACCACAGACTCTTCATCACATCCTCATCACCACAGACTCTTCATCACATCCTCATCACCACAGACTCTTCATCACAGCCTCATCACCACAGACTCTTTACCACAGCCTCTTCATCACATCCTCTTCATCACAGACTCTTCATCACATCCTCATCACCACAGACTCTTCATCACAGCCTCTTTACCACAGCCTCTTCATCACATCCTCTTCATCACAGCCTCTTCATCACATTCTCATCACCACAGCCTCCTCATCACAGCCTCTTCATCACATCCTCATCACCACAGCCTCCTCATCACAGCCTCTTCATCACATCCTCATCACCACAGCCTCCTCATCACAGCCTCTTCATCACATCCTCATCACCACATCCTCTTCATCACAGCCTCTTCATCACATCCTCATCACCACAGCCTCCTCATCACAGCCTCTTTATCACATCCTCATCACCACAGACTCTTCATCACATCCTCTTCATCACATCCTCATCACCACAGCCTCCTCATCACAGCCTCTTCATCACATCCTCATCACCACAGCCTCTTCATCACAGCCTCTTCATCACTTCCTCATCACCACAGCCTCTTCATCACTTCCTCATCACCACAGCCTCTTCATCACAGCCTCTTCATCAAAACCTCTTCATCACTTCCTCTTCACCACAGACTCATCATCACAGCCTCTTCATCATATCCTCATCACCACATCCTCTTCATCACATCCTCATCATCACATCCTCTTTACCACAGCCTCTTCATCACATCCTCTTCATCACATCCTCATCACCACAGCCTCCTCATCACAGCCTCTTCATCACATCCTCATCACCACAGCCTCCTCATCACAGCCTCTTCATCACATCCTCATCACCACATCCTCTTCATCACAGCCTCTTCATCACAGCCTCTTCATCACAGCCTCTTCATCACATCCTCATCACCACAGCCTCTTCATCACAGCCTCTTCATCACATCCTCATCACCACATCCTCATCACCACATCCTCTTCATCACAGCCTCTTCATCACATCCTCATCACCACATCCTCTTCATCACATCCTCTTCATCACAGCCTCTTCGTCAAAACCTCTTCATCACTTCCTCATCACCACAGCCTCTTCATCACATCCTCATCACCACATCCTCATCACCACATCCTCTTCATCACAGCCTCTTCATCACATCCTTATCACCACATCCTCTTCATCACAGCCTCTTCATCAAAACCTCTTCATCACTTCCTCTTCACCACAGACTCTTCATCACAGCCTCTTCATCACATCCTCTTCATCACAGCCTCTTCATCACTTCCTCATCACCACAGCCTCTTCATCACATCCTCATCACCATGGAGGTGGGGGCCTACTCTGCAATTCCGTTGGTTTCCAGGGTAACACATCCCACATTGCAGATCATTTAGTTCAACTAGAACATTGGAGTTTATAGAACAACCAAACTGTCAGAAGAACAGATGTTCTTGATAGACAGCAGCATTTACTCCATGAGCCTGAACAGTTAGAGCATGTGTGAATGAGAGCAACCAAGTGGAAGAGGGGGGGGGTGAACAGTCCAGAGGAACGGAGAGAGTGCAAAAGAAGTGAAGAAGAGAGCAGCCATGTTGTTTCCAAGAGACACTGAGGAAGACAGGAAGTAGAGATGAAGATGAAGATGCTGAGGTTCTCTTTGGGAGGGACCAGCATGGATCAGGAATGAGGACATCAGAGGGACAGAACATGTTAGAGGTTCTGGAGATGGTTGGGACATGTCCAGAGGAGAGACTGAAGGATGCTGAGTCTAGAGGAAGACCAGAGAGGAGGATTCTGGACGCAGAGGAGGAAGACATGAAGGTAGCTGCTGGTAGAGGATGCAGGAGACAGACGGAGGAAGCTGATTGGCTGTGGAGACCCTGGAGGGAAACGCCCAAAGGAAGAGAAGACTGGAGCTATCCAGCTCAGACCAGGAGAATGAAGACGTTGATGGATCTATTTGATGCATCAGTATGTCCTCCATCATCAGAAAAATGCTACAAAAACACCAGTTCCATTCATTTAGGGTCTTTAAACAGCAGGAACAGGAGAGTCGAGCGGTCAGCTGAGAGGAGGCCCAGAACCGCTGTCATGAACTCCCTAACTGCAGTACTGGTTCAACTGCTCAAACCCTCAGCACTGACTGCAGGTGAAGGTCTTCAACGGTTCCTGAGAGCTGTGCTTCAGCGTTAGCAGCTCGTCTCAGGTGCATTCCTGTCTAAGGCCACTAAGAAAGGACTTGTGGTTTTCCCGCTGGCTGATGGGAAATGCGGCCGTCTTATTAATCTGCACCCCCTGTGATGTTTGCAGCAGCAGCTGCACTGACAGGAACAAGCATTTGCTGCGGGACATGCATGCATGAGGTCTCTGAAAGCCTCTGACCATGTTTGATGTAGATGAAACGAAACTTTATACCTTAAATCTCATCCAGAACCAAAAAACGTTGAACCTTTGCAGAAACTTTGAATGACAGCCTGGTAAACGTTTACTGTTCAACAAGGCAGATTATTGTCAGTTTATTAGCTTTAACCTTTTAGAAATAAAGGTAAATAAAGGTTTCTCTCCTTAGAAATGTGAACCTAAGCTGTGGGATCATTTTAGAAACACCCCCAAAGACTGAAAGTGCTATTCAGAGTGTGTTTGTCTAAAAGGTGTGTGTGAGAAACCAGCAGTGGAGGAACAGGTGATTATCTCTGTGTGCACACAGGAGCATTAACACACACACACAGGAGCAGCGTCACACACACACAGGAGCATTAACACACACACACAGGAGCAGCGTCACACACACACAGGAGCAGCAACACACACACACAGGAGCAGCGTCACACACACACAGGAGCAGCAACACACACACACAGGAGCAGCAACACACACACACAGGAGCAGCAACACACACACACAGGAGCAGCAACAAACACACACAGGAGCAGCAACACACACACACAGGAGCAGCGTCACACACTCACAGTAATAGCAACACACACACACAGGAGCAGCAACAAACACACACACACACAGGAGCAGCAACACACACACACAGGAGCAGCGTCACACACACACAGGAGCAGCGTCACACACTCACAGGAGCAGCAACACACACACACAGGAGCAGCGTCACACACTCACAGGAGCAGCAACACACACACACAGGAGCAGCAACAAACACACACAGGAGCAGCAACACACACACACAGGAGCAGCAACAAACACACACAGGAGCAGCAACACACACACACAGGAGCAGCGTCACACACACACAGGAGCAGCGTCACACACTCACAGGAGCAGCAACACACACACACAGGAGCAGCAACAAACACACACAGGAGCAGCAACACACACACACAGGAGCAGCAACAAACACACACAGGAGCAGCGTCACACACTCACAGTAATAGCAACACACACACAGGAGCAGCAACACACACACAGGAGCAGATAAAGTATCCGCATGGAGGACAAACAGCAGCTCACAGCCCTCCCTCCCTCCCTCCCTCCCTCCCTCCTTTCCTCCCTCCCTCCCTCCCTCCCTCCCTCCCTCCCTCCCTCCCTCCCTCCCTCCCTCCCTCCCTCCCTCCCTCCCTCCCTCCCTCCCTCCGTCCTTCCCTCCCTCCCTCCCTCCCTCCCTCCCTCTGTCAGAGGCCTCCTGTCCACGAGGAGCAGAAGGTTCTCCAGACGAGCCTCTCCTGGACAGATTCACTGCTGGAGGTGAGAGATTTTCAGAAGAGCTTCAAATCTGAAGCTCAGATCAAGGTGGAGCTGGAACTGAATGTTTTCTGTGCTCCTGTTTTTCCTGCTGAAACCTGTGAACCTGAAGGACCAGACTTTGTGTCGGACGTCCTGAACGATGGACCTGCAGAGAGCCGCGTCCTCATAGAAGCACCGTGGACAGGAGGGACGCTGCAGACGACGGGAGGAAAGGTGAGAGGATGTTTCCTGTGTGAGGTCTAATCGTAGCCTGTATCTGAGAACTGGACTGAGTGACCCCGCCCCCTGATGTTCCAAACAGGAAGTGGCTCCATGAAGCCAAAGTCCCCCAGACTTCTATAGAGAAACAGACAGCTGTTACTGTCACTCTGTTGGTCAGAAGAACCGTTCTGGATCTGATACTTTGTTTTCTTAGCATATTCTTGATAATCCTCATTTTTCCTGATGTATTTCTGTAGTTCAAGTTATTCAAGTTATAAAATGACCAATCAGATGCCTCAATAAAAGTAGGTGGAGCCTGCTAGCTCCCACCTCAATCGTTCAAAACATTTGATTGACAGATTCTCCCGAGCCTGCTTTCAGTGGAAGGAGTGTGGCCTTCCAACAAGCTTCCTTCCTTCCTTCTCCTCTCTGCTGACTGTGGTTTATTATCCATCCTCCTTTTGCTTGATCTTCAGCTTTTGACACCATTTCTCATTCCATCCTCCTGAACAGACTCTCTTCCATTGGCATCCATGGCACCGTCCTCTCCTGGTTTCATTCCTACCTGTCTGACCGTACTCAGTTTATCCAAATGAAATCTTTCACTTCTCATTATGTCTCCATCACAACTGGTGTCCCTCAGGGTTCTGTCCTCGGTCCACTCCTCTTTATTATCTACCTTCTCCCACTTGGATATATTTTCCAAAAACACCACATCCATTTTCATTGCTATGCAGATGACACCCAGCTCTATCTCTCCAGCCAACCCGACTCCACACTGCCTCCATTAGCGCTGGTTGACTGCATCAATGAAGTCAAATCCTGGTTTACCTCAAGCTTTTTAAAACTCAATAGCAATAAAACTGAACTTCTTGTGATAGGCACCAAATCCACCCTGAGCAAGACCAACCATTTCTCTCTTTCCATTGATGGCTCCACCATCTCTCCCTCCCCTCAGGTAAAGAGTTTGGGTGTCATCCTCGACAGTAGTCTCTCTTTCTCCTCTCACATAAACAGCGTCACCAGATCAGCCTACTTCCATCTACGCAACATCCAACGTCTACGGCCCTCCCTCACTACTCACTCCACTGCTGTGCTGGTACACAGTCTTGTTACTTCCCGCCTGGACTATTGTAACTCTCTTCTATTTGGTCTCCCACAAAAAACCCTCCATGAACTTCAAATGGTTCAGAATTCAGCAGCTCGTATCATCACAGGCACTCCCTCCATCAACCATATCACACCTATCCTTCAACAGCTTCACTGGCTCCCCATCCCATTCCGCATTCAATACAAAATCTTGCTCTATGCATTCAAAGCCGTTCACAACCTTGCACCTCCATATCTCTCTGACCTCCTTCATGTCTCCATACCTGCTCGCTCCCTCCGCTCCTCTTCCTCTATCCAGTTCTCTGTCCCTTCTGCCCGTCTTGTCACCATGGGGAGGGGGGCATTCAGTTGCTCTGCTCCCAGGCTGACTCCCCCCTGACCTCCGCAACACTGACACACTCCCACATTTCAAATCAAAGCTAAAAACTCATCTTTTCCAAATGGCCTATTCACTTTAACATTGACTCTTTCATGTTTTTATATATTTTTTATTTAATTGTGTATGTATTTAAATTGTTGTTGTTGTTTTAACTGTTTATTGTATTTTATACTGTATACATGCTGTGCGGCGACCTTGAGTGCCCAGAAAGGCCCCTTATAAATAAAATGTATTATTAATATTATTATTAAACTCACTCCTGATTGGTGAGCGAGGTTGCCATAGAAACGTTTATTCAGGCCGACTGGGACCAATCACTGCTTATTGACGACGTCTGGCTCTAAAGAGCAGCTGAACTGACTTCATTTGGTTGAAGCCAGAAGTAAAGGGTTTCCTGCGGGTGACGCCATAGTCACTCAGTCCAGTTCTCTTATACAGTCAGTGGGTCTAACATAACGGTCAATGTGATGAATCATAATAAGATGGTTTCCGAACATTGAACTGTAGATGAAAAAAATGAAGCGTTGCTTAAAAAAAGACATCAGTAGCAACATAGAATTGAAAAGCACAGAATAATAAGAAATATTAATCAATAATAAACAGAACAATAATAAACAGACAGACAGACAGTCAGACAGACAGTCAGACAGACAGACAAACAGTCAGACAAACAGTCAGACAGACAGTCAGACAAACAGACAGACGGACGGATGGACAGACAGGCATAACAAGAACTCCAAGACCCAATGAAAGTTTGAGACTTAAAAACCTGAGATTCAGTGAGTGAAGATCTTCTGCTGACGTCACTATGGCGGTGGGGGGTAAAAATATTAATCACTTCTATATTTCACCTTTTAGTCATTATGACTTGTCTCTGTGACAGTTGACTGACTGTCTGTAGCGCCAGCAGGTGGTGGGTGTGTGCAGCTGCAGGTCAGAGGCTCATGTTAATGATGGGATGTTCAAATGATTCTCTGGTGGTCTGGGACCCCGAGAGCCGAAAGGGGTTCTGAAAATGCTGACCGTCTTCAAGCTGCAGAGAAGACCTGGTTCCTCCTCCCAAACAGCCCCCGGCGTCCAACAAAAGATGCTTTGAGATGAAGAGCGAGGTCCACAAAAGCACCTGCTCCTCAGACAGATCTTCAGATGGAATAGGAGCAGGGGAGCAGGGGAGCAGGGGAGCAGGGGAGCACAGGAGCACAGGAGCACAGGAGCACAGGAGCACAGGAGCAGAGCCTCTTTGAAAACACCTGAACGTTCACCTCACACTTGTGTTCTTAGGAGGCCAAATCTAAACTGTTGCTAAAACCTGCTCAGATTTCTCTCATCTTTGGCTTTTTTTTTTTTTACATCAGATAACAAGAATATCATCAAACTGAGGCTTCACTGGCTGCCCCACCCCACACACACACACTTTAGTATGTTAGTCCATCAATGCCCCCCCCCCCCCCCTTGGTACCTCTGAGGAGGTTCCCAAAGAAAGCCCGTCCCTGGTGGGAGGGTGTGACAGACAGCTTGTGTATTAGAGGCCTGTTGAGGAGCAGACCTCATGCTCAGCCGTGGCAGGGGCACAGGGGGGCGGGATCAGAGCCTAGGCTCGCCCCCTCCCAGGGTCTGTGAGGTTTGATTGACAGCTGGAGCCCAAAGATGAAGACACAGCGTTTCTTGTTGGCGTTGGATTGGAACCAGATGATGGCTCCCCCCCCCCCCCCCCCTTAAATTCATCAATGACTGACTACATCTGCCCTGGGGGGAGGGGGGGTACCTTTACTGATCACAGCCTGAAACTACAGACCTTTCTGGATCAGTAACTGATCTGGACTCATTCCACGCGGCTGTGCCCCAGCGTCCGACCAAAACACTCCCTTTGGTGACAAACGTTTGGCAAAACAAACAGACTGCTCCCTCTCTGCGGTTTGGTACAGCTGGTCGGCAGGTGCTGCCAATGGTTACCATGGCAACCGGTCATTCTGGTGGGCCCTAAACGCCAGCCACCAGTTTCTTTTCAAAACTGTTGGTGCCAGCCCGTGCTGAGCTGACCTGTGCTGAGCTAAAACATGTGCTTCAATTCAAACAAAGACGATTTGAGAAAACTAAAAGGAGACGAGTTAGTTTAGTAAAGTTAAAGATCGTCACATTCGGACTTCCGGCCTCAATAACTCTTCTGATAAACGTTCAAATGTGACAGACAGCAAGTATCTCAATCATTTTGTATGAACACAGAGAGTGAACTCCGAATGCATTTCTAAAGAAAAAAGATCCTTTTTTTGCCTTTTGATCAGAATTGTTCTCTTTTGGTATAAATTCAGACATGCAGCCAGCCGGCTGACCAAGGGACCGTCAACAAAGTGCAACTTCTGTGAAACACCATTCTGTAAAAATCACTAATCTTTTAAAAAGCGAATAGATGTCTACATTTATATGAACTGGTAATGAAGACCTGTCAGCATATCCATGCTACAATTAATGTGAAAAAAGTCCATCTTTATTTTATTTTATTGCATATATATTTTTTACATTTTAATAGAGGGATGAATCATAATGAAAGTGATCAATAGCTGTGAAGAGACTGAAACTTTTGTCACCAAACTTCCTGCACTGAATAATCCTGACCTTATAGTCCGACTACAACAGAGATTTGGTCAGAAATTCACTTTGTTTATTTTTAAGAATTTTTCATATTGAAATATGGATCATATTTAGTCAAACATTTGAACGTTTAAGAGTTCCTGAAGCCGGAAGTCTGAATCTGTGAAGATCCTGAATGAGGAGGACCGGGTCATCGGACCGGACCGGCTCAGGTCATCGGACCGGACCGGCTCGGGTCATCGGACCGGACCGGTTCAGGTCATCGGACCGGACCGGCTCGGGTCATTGGACCGGCTCGGGTCATCGGACCGGACCGGCTCGGGTCATTGGACCGGCTCAGGTCATCGGACCGGACCGGCTCGGGTCATTGGACCGGCTCAGGTCATTGGACCGGCTTGGGTCATCGGACCGGACCGGCTCGGGTCATCGGACCGGACCGGCTCGGGTCATCGGACCGGACCGGCTCCTGGGAGCTGTGGTGGCTTCTGGAGTCCACATGAACTCATTTGCAGGAGGACAGCTGGATTAGAACCTCCTCCGGTCAGTCACTGCGAACCCACAGATGACCCCCCCATACCGACACACACGCGCACACAGACGCACGCGCGCGCACACACACAGGAATGAAGAAGCTGACTGGACCTGTCGTTCTTGTGTGGTTTGATGTGTTCCCGCGCGTTCTCTAAAAGGCTGAAGGTGATGAAGATGAAGAAACTTTCTGCTAACCATGAAGCTCTCCAAACATCATGATCATGAGTCTCTGCATTCGGTTTGGTTTTTAGCGGGGTGGGGGGGGTGTTTGTCGTCCTCCAGGGTCATCGTGGTGCCCGCCGGACCCCCCTCCCGCAGACAGCCCCCTGCTCCATACCCTCCCGCTGCCCTCCGACCCGATGTCTCACCTGGGGACGCAGCTGGAAGCGCGCGACGCACCGAGGAGCGGCGGATGGAGCAGGTAACTCCGGTCCAAACAGAGAAACACGCACGCGCGCGCTGTCCCCTCTGGATGTCACGGGTGGTTGCGGGTTATCCCAAACTTCACGCACTGCTTTGAGGACTGGGCGTCTGGGCGCGAAAATGTGTTCAGGGTCTCCTGAGAGGGACGGAGCTGGAATGAGGAGCTTTGCAGGAGCTTTCAGGAGGAGACTCCTCAGAGGAGGAGGAGGAGGAGACACTCCCCTGCTGCTGAAACCTGAACAGCCTGCAGGACGGGATCCTTCTGGGTCCTGATGGGCTTTTCCAGGCTCGGTTCTGTGAACTCCTGGTCCACCCAGAAGACTGCAGAACAGAGCAGATTGGAGTCCCGGTTCTCCAGGTTGTCCAGGTCCTCCAGGTTCCGGTTTCTGCTTCGTGCTGAAACGTTCCTGGATTTACTGCACAGCAGGAACTTCCTGCTTCTTCCTTCTGGGTTTCTGCCCATCGGTTCTTCAGGATCTTTGTCCGGGTCCGTTTTACGGCCTTGTCTCCTGTCAGGTCATGCTGTCAAACACCGTCATTGCAGGAACATCTGGACTAAAGATGCTCCTCTTTTGGAGGTGGAAGCCCCCCCTCAGGGTGTGAAATACCAGAAGGTCTGCTCTCCTTTGACCTCAGGAGGGTCTCTCTGTTGTCATGGTAACTGGACGCACAGCAGAAGCAGTGAACCCTGAGCTGAGGAGCAAACAAGCAGAATGTGCAGCTATCTGCCAGTCATGTGATGGTTCGAACCCCAAACCTGGCAGCCGTTGGGCAAGGCACTCCACCTTTCACTGCCCTAAGCTGTAAGAAATCCTCTTTGGAGGAAGTGTAAAAATAAAGCTCATGATGAACTTTGCATGAGGAACCAGATCAGAGGTCATTACCGTCGTGCGTCCTGACGGCAGGATTCTGGTTCTAAAGAGATGAAGAAGATTCAGTTCAGAGTCAAATGGAAAACTAGACGACTGCTGAGGGAAAATGCAGCAGTTATCAAAAATGAGCTTTTTCAGGAAATGGCAGTTTGTTTGTCTTTTTTTTAGAATATCTGCTGAGCTGGGAGGTGAACTGGGACCGACATGGTCCTGGTTCTGGTTCTGTACTGGATGAGTCACAGTGGGTCTGATGGTGGAGTTGGCTTCAGTGCTCAGCGTTCTGACGTCCACCCGTCTCACCACCAGCCTGAACTTTGATCATTTCCACTGAACTGCTGTGGCATTAGAAACCTTTGCAGCAGCAAAAACATTCCCATTTCGTCTCCCCATGAAAGAAACCCGGTCCAAACAGATCCTTTCAGCCTTCCTCTGTTGTGTCTTCATTAGCCGCATTCTTCAGTTATGTCCTCTCAGCCCCTCCCTGCCGTCCTGCTCCTCCACCAGTCGTCATTATGAGGAACATTCCAGACTCCAGGCCCGCGGTTTACCTCCACGCCGCCGGCTCGTTTCTTTGTTCCGGCGCAGAAGACAAGCAGAGGCAGCAAACAGAATGATTCTCTGTTTTTATCTGAACTCATTGGGTTGTGACGGACACCAAACTCTGCTCAGCATCTAAAGCGTTCTTAAAGTGGACGGATGATAGTTTAGCCTCAATCCTGCTGTCCCGTCCTCTTCTGTCTGACTCCAGTTCTGCTTCACAGGAGAAGATGGTTCTCCGTGAAAAGAGAAGTCAAGTTCTGTAAAGATGAACACTTCAAAGATGTCATTCAGTCATCCGATGTGTTTTCCCTGCTCACCTCAGGATGGAAACGCCTCCCATCAAACGTTGGTCGCCGTCCTGTGAATCTGTGGTTCCATCTGTCCGTAAAATGAAACTCAGACAGATTTTCCTGGTGGAGATGAAGAGGTTTAAGGTTAAACCTCTTCATCCACTTTTTCTGGTTGTTTTGATGATCAAAGGAAATTCTAAATAACTTTGTTCTTCCTGTTGGACGACGGCGCCTCCTGCTTGTACAGGAGCTCCAACACCTCCTGTTTCCTCCACAGGAGAACCGGCCCGGGGTTTCAAGGCAGTCAGGACCTGGGAGCGGCACCCGCTGACCAGAACGTGGTCATTCTGCACGCCAAGGTCGCCCAGAAGTCCTACGGCAATGAGAAGCGGTCAGACTGAGCCTCGAAGAACAAAAAAGGAAACGTTTTCATTTCAGCAGTTTGTAGTTTGTTAAAACTGTATCAGTAAAGACCGATTCACTCAGACCACAGCTTCTGGATCAGATGTCCGGTTCTGTCCTGCAGGTTCTTCTGTCCTCCTCCTTGTGTTTACGTCAGCGGTCCTGGATGGAGAATCACGCAGGACCACATGAAAGGTAATCTTCTGTCTTTCAGCACAGCACTGAGGTTGTGATAACTCACCTGGTGAGCTAGAGGCCGATGGTCCGGCGTTCTCCTGGTGTCGTCCTGCTGCAGGCTACGCTGACTCTCTGCACGGCTACATGTGTCTGGACATCTCCAGCCAGTCTCAGGCTGACACCTTCAAGCTGGTGTTTGACGAGCAGCCGGACTCCAGGGTGAGAAACCCAGAACCCTTCCCCGTCAAACCTTCAGGGACCCTGGATGAGGTTTCTGCAGGTTCCAGCAGTTCCTGCCTCCCTGCTGGAGGCTTTCAGCCCTCACCCAGCATCTCTGTGCGCCTCGGCATGCTGGGAAGTTTAATCCGCTTTAATGGTTGCAGGTTTTCTTCCTCTAACATTTTTCCCACAGGGGGGTCGTCAGAATTCCTCTGCAGCAAGCATGCTGTTTGCTGAAACGAGTGTCAGACTCTGAGCTTTCGGAAAGCTTCCCTTGTTGATTGGAAAACCAAAACTACTTTGACCATGTTTGACATCCAAACATGAGCTCCTGTCACGTGTTGACACTTTTCTTCATCATTAAACCCAGTGGCTGTCGCTGGTCATGTGACTAAACAAACTCATTTCAGGTCAAATCCTCCAGCCAGTATTAAAAAAGAAGCAAAATTCAAAAAAAGGATTTTACTTTGAGGATGAATGACTATGACTTTCTGTAAAATGAAGATGATCTTAACACGGAGCAAACCTCTGTGATCAGCAATCATCTGAATCTTTCAACATTTCCAGGCTCCCAAAGAGTTGCCGGTTCAAAACTCTGATTCCTGATGGCTGAGAGTGAAATCCTCACCTGTCTCAGGTGAAACAGCTGCAGCCAAAGGATTCCTGCCAGTCAGACAATTCACCTGATAGTCAGAGCAAGAGTGATCTGTAGTTTCACCCCCCCACACAGCCCCCCACAGCATCAGAACAGAAAGTGAAAAAACGCTTTCTTTGCCTGGGGAGGGTAAGGGCCCAACAGGACCTATCACCCCTCCCTCCCCCCCCCCAAACATGTGACGTCATCCTCACTTAATCCACTGATTACATCAATGATTACACCTGGCATCATCTAACCCCCCCTCCCTCACACACACATTCAAAGCAGTGCAAGTTCAACTGCTCCTGAAGACACCCCCCCCTTTCTGAAAAACAACTTTATGCAGGTCTAAACTCCTCCCACTCACTGCACACTGCCAGCACGTGGAGGCTGGTGGTCTCTGTGGCTGACCTCTTCTGCAGCTTCTCACTCTGGTTATTCAGATAAAGACCATTCATGAAATGTGCATGTCAATAAAATAATCAAACCATTCTGCTGATCAATATTTTACCGATTGCACTTCTGTTCTTTCTAAGCTTCAGAGCAGCTTCTAAACTCGGATTTCTCTCGGTTCTACCTTTTCTGTCAGCGGATGTTTGCCTGCGCCAAGTCGCTCTTCATCTCCGACCAGGACAAGAGGAAGCACTTCTGCCTACTGCTGCGACTCTTCCTGGGCAGCAGACAGGAAGTGGGCTCCTTCCAAAGCAGGATGATCAAAGTTATCTCCAAACCGTCCCAGAAGAGGCAGTCTTTGAAGAACGCCGACCGTGAGTCACATGGTTCAGTCCAACACAGCAGCTTTGTTTTTCCACCCGCTCTAGTTCTACACACTTGTAGGTCAAAGGTCATGGGATCCTTCAGCTGGAGGGATTCTTCTGCACCTCCCAGTTCGGTCAGAGCCCTACCTGAGAAATGATTTGGCTTCATCTGACAGACTTAGTGTTGGGGGGGCATTACTGACAGGCCAGTGAATGCACAGTGAGAATGTGGTAAATGCAAAGACCTGCTGACTTTCAGACAAACCTTTCTTCTGGGATAGAATGAGAAGAAGATCCTCATCCTCATCATCATCAGGTCTGTCACTGCAACTCTCTTCCAGTGTGCATCTCCTCCGGCTCCAGAGTGGCTCTGTTCCACCGTTTGCGCTCGCAGACCGTCTCCACGCGTTACCTCTCAGTGGACAGAGGTGCGTTCATCGCCAGCGCCAGGCGGTGGACGGCGTTCACCATCACCACAGGTACACGTGTAAACTCAAACCCTTCATAGACACAGACGTCCCTCAGCTCTGCAGCAGTCCTCTCTGGTCCTTACAGCCAAGTTCAGAAAAACCTGTAACCACAAAACCATACAAACCTCCTCTAGACGAGGTTTCTGGACTCACAGAATCCTGTTTGCTTCAAAGAAAACCAGAAACGTTCAAAGGTTAAAGGGCGCAGATGGCGAGGACCGTAAACATGAACTGTAAATGGGGACATGTCAGACTGCAATCGTCTTTGTGTTTTCTCTGCAGTGGATGACCAAGGAGGCGTGGTGATGAGTGAAGGCTTCATCTGCTACGGCTTGCTGGTCCAGTTAGTTTGTACCGAGTCAGGAGTGGCTCTGCCACCGATGGTAGGAACCTCACGCTCACACGCACGTGCATGTGTGTCTCCTCAAGACCTCCTCGCTGAAATTCTCTGGTCTCAAAAACTATCAACCCGACAGCCGCACTATAAACGTATTGAACCCCATAGTGTAGACATTTACGCGGCAGGTTCCTCATTTATGAACGACATCCATGTTAAGAACCAGGATGCACACAAGAACCGAAGGGTTTAAATGAGCAGATTGGGAATGTGGTTCTGTGCCTCACTGCCTCAACAATGAGGTTCTGTGAAATGAGGAGGGATTCTGGTGAGGTCTTAGTCCCCGCTGTCCTAACAGGTGTACACAGACTGTCTGCAGGTAAAAAATGGTCAAACCTGTACAGAACATCAAGGTGTATCGTACTTTTTTCTATGTTCATGCTGTGAACGACAAGTCATAGTGAACACATAAGGGAAAGTAAGGGGGAAGTAACAGGATTTTTCATGTTTTAAGCCCCCCAATCCTGCAGCCTGACCGTTAGAAATGAGCCATGCATCACGTGCACATCCTGTGCACGCAGCATCTGTGCGGTCAGTAAGGAGCCAGTACTCACGCCTTACTACCGACGAGTGCGTAGGAAGGACGCCGTACGGACGCCGTACTCATACGTTGTAGTTGCGTGTAACTTTCATTAGCCTAATGAATATTTCACCAAACACCTCCCACACATACAACAATGGTACGTTCCATTTTTAGGACGTTCCTTCGAGGTGGCCGTACGAGCCTCAAAGGAACTGCGAGACACACCTGGGATCCCCTTTAGATGCAATCCAAAAACCCACAGAACCCCCCACCCCCACCCCCCCATGGGGGTTATCTGATCTCAGAGCAGCATCACGTCTGAGCAGGCGGGTCCAGGATCTCTCCGCATTGTTCATCTCAGATCTTCAGGAGATTCCTGTGAGCGCAGGGCTCAGATGGTCTCTAATGACAAAAGAAATGAAGGAACGGAAGGAATGAGAGAAAACTGGACCAAAAGAATCAGGAGACCCTATGGCTAAGAGGAGGAGTGGGATGAAGAAATGAGATGAAACACTCAGAGGAATGGAAACAATCAGACTCTGTTGGATGATTAGGCAGCATTTCATTGGTAAAGATCATCATGGTCATCACAGGAAAACTCCACATTTTGCAGACTCGTCTCTTTTCTTTTCTTTGAAAGTTTCTTTTTTGTTTTTTGCATGAATCAGTTTTGATCACTGAAACGAAGAACGCCTCCAACCGTCTTTGGGAACCGTTCCTGCGTTTAGAACCAGGAACGTGTGAAAGAGGCCGCTGGCGTCTGATCATGTGAGCGTTTCTCCCTCAGCATGGTCATGAGTCTGCAGCTCTGACACACGTATGTCTGTGCAGGAGTTGAGGAATGTGTTAATCCTGAAAAATACTGCTGGTGTTCCTCTGCGCTCCAGCTTCAGTTACACTGGAGGAAGTACTTCCTGAACTGTTGACATAAGAACCTCTGCTGCACTATGCACCTCTGTGGTTTTGTCTGAGCCCTGGTGCTGCTCAGTTTGTTTGAAGAAGGAGACTTCCCTCTGAAGGTCTTGCTGTGCTGGAGGACGTATGGAAGTCTGTCTGGACCTGCTGCTTTAAATATCACATCCCAACCTTTAATATCCTGTGTGCTGCTGGGTTTCAAAGCTTCAAAACAGGTAACTTATGAGGACAGGTACAGTGAAAGCCGTGCAGATCTTTCGCTCCTTAAATTCCTAAGTCCATGTGCTCCTCATAAACTGGAGGATCCTCTTCTCGTACATTCTGTACATTTCAGCATAAAGAAGCTGTTTAACACTGTATGTCGTTTGTGACTCTAAACCCAAAAAGTGTGTAGAATCGCACAGTTTGAATGACAGTTTCTGTTATAGTACGTACAGAAAAACGCACTTTGGAGCAAATTTAGTCACACAATCTGATAAAAATATGGGATAAAAGTTCAGGAACATGACCACCTGAAAACTGTTGATCGTGTTCATTTTTAGTTTTTTTGTTAAAACAATGAGATTCTCACCAAACCTGGTACATGGCAGGACCGAAAGTGAGGCTCTGCAGTCCCTTCTCTTCCTTTGGGCGTTTCCCTCCAGGGTCTCCACAGCCAATCAGCTTCCTCCGTCTGTCTCCTGCATCCTCTACCAGCAGCTACCTTCATGTCTTCCTCCTCTGCATCCAGAATCCTCCTCTCTGGTCCTCCTCTAGACTCAGCATCCTTCAGGCTCTCCTCTGGACATGTCCCAACCATCTCCAGAACCTCTAACATGTGCTGTCCCTCTGATGTCCTCATTCCTGATCCATGCTGAACCTCAGCATCTTCATCTCTGCTTCCTGTCATAGTTCCATCATTCAAAGTCCCTTTTCTCAGTCCAACACTCAAGACTTTCCTCTTCTCTCTCTTTATATGAACGTCCTTTCCTCCGCTCCTCCCTCTTTGACCAACAGTAGTCCAGTTTCCATCGGCACCCTGTGGTGAACAGCACCGATGGCGGTAACTCGACTGATCTGGTATGGATATTGTAGGTCTGATTTGCATTTTTGGTTTGGCAAAGATTAGACGTTGAATGCCCTGCCTGACACAACCCTCTGCATTTATCCGGAGCAATGAGACCCTGGCTGTTGTTCTAAAAAATACAGCAAGAAAACATTTACAAAACGGTTTTTCCTTTTGAAATTTTGAACATTGTAGTTAAACATCACGTGATCTCGCTGCCATTGTGTTGACATTGAAGCTGCATGCAGCTCATGGTCCACATGGAGCTGCAGGACTGAACGATCAGCTTCAAATGGCGTATGAAGCGTTTATCCACCATCCTCGAAGGCTCAAAGCGTTCACACTGCCAACATGGGGTTCAGTGTCTTGCCCAAGGACACCTTGACACATGGGCGGGCAAGGCAGGAACTGAACCTGCAATATTCCGATCAGAGGTTGACGGCCCTATCGTTGCACCACGGTTGCCCAGCAAATGAGAGCTGCAGACGCTGGAGAAGATTTGATCTTCTGAAACGTGAGTTCCTCCAATGTTTCAGAAATTTTCGATACTTGCAGGTCATTCGGAAGGTCAACAAGCAGCACGCCATCTTAGACGTGGACGAACCCGTTTCCCAGCTCCACAAGGTCGCGTTTCAGTTCAGAGACGATTTCTGCTCCTTCCTGTGCCTTTCCAATGATGCCATCATACAGTACCAGGTGAGCAAACATCACCTCTGACCTCTGACCCTTCTCTCAATGCAATACAGAGGGGAGACAGAAGTATCGGGCATCTGTCCACCCACCCATCCACCCACCCATCCATCCATCCATCCACGCATCCATCCATCCATCCTTCAATCCATTCATCCATCCCTCCGCCCAGTGGGACATGCCTGGAACACCTCCCCAGGGAGGCGTCCAGGAGGCATCTTGACTAGATGCCCGAACCACCTCAATTGGCTCCTCTGGATGGGGAGGAGCAGCAGCTCTACTCCGAGCTCCCTACGGATTACTGAGCTTCTCCCCTTCTCTTTCAGGGAGCTTACTTGGCCCATAAGCTAGACTTTACCCCCCCTGCCCCGAAGGCAGCAGTATCACCATCTCCTCTATCATAATGAACTGCAACACTTGGCGCTTGAGCTGAGGTAACATTGGGAGTGGGGTCATCTAGACCCACTAGACAGTGGGGTCATCTAGACCCACTAGACAGAGCAGTGAACCTTTATTCTTCAATGATTTGTGATCTTCACTGGTGTCCATGGATTACATGAAATCCTCTCCACCTTTATCCACCTTTGTCATGGTAGGAGAACACCTCAATGGAAGGGGGGGGGGGGGCATAGGATAGCGCAAGGGATAAAGGCGCCACACATTAGCAGACCGAGAAAGGTAGAGAGGCCGACCCCTTTTAGGGATTGAGCTCCAGAGCCTAGGCTTGGTGGGAAGGTGAGTTTGACCACATCTAGCTGGTATATCTCAACCATTTGCACAACCGCAGGCCCCCTCACCCCCAGAAAAGTGGTGTTCCAGATCCCAAGAGCCAAATTCCATGACTGGAGGTTTGGCACCTATTGTCTTTGACATCGCCATTGCACCGGCTCCTCTTAAGCTCTCCTGCAGGGGATGGGCAAGAGGGGGTCAAGCAGCCCCCTCCATTCTGCAGTGTCCCACTCAAAAAGCTGAGAGAAGTCAGTGTGATGAAGACGTCATACTGAACTCATCATTTCAGTGGGACGGCCTGCACAATCTGTGATTGACCAATACCTCTTTGCCCCGCAGTCTTCCTCCTTTTTACCAATGTTTCTTCTTCTTGCCTTTTGGCCCACAGGCTCCGCCCAGCAGCCAGGACCCCAGAAGGGTGCTGCTGAACGACGGATCCTGCTGGACCATCATTGGCGTGGAGGCCGTGGAGTTCACCTTCAACCAGAGTCTGGCCTGCATTCAGACCCCCGTCAGCCCTTTTCCTTCCATCTCCAGGCTGGAGGTACTGTTGAACACCCACGTTCTGACCAAATACTTCTGCTGCCCCTGCCTGGTGGGGTGTGTCGTCCATGCCTCGGTTCTGTCCTCACCTGGAACCCCTTACAGGGTAAAACTCTGTTGTTGCAGGTGAATGGGGGGGGACATGTGGCCATGCTTGAAGTCCATGGAGAAAACTTCAGCCCCCACCTCAAAGTCTGGTTTGGCAGCAGAGAGGCTGAGACCATGTTCAAGTGAGTCCAGAGAGGAACCCTTTCAAACAGCTGGAACTCATGTTCCTCTGAGAGCAGCGTTCTAGATCAGCGTTCTAACGGCACTAAAACCTCAAGTTTAGGAGTCGGACAGTCTGCAGATCCGGTTCTGGAGCTCTGCTTGGTTCTGTTCAGACAAGCTGAGGGAAACAAACGGTCCAGATGTTACCAGCAAACATCCTTAGTGCTGCAGAGGCGGAGCGCTCCACCTCTGACAGAAGGGTCTCGGGTTCACTTCCTGCTCTGCCCGGCCATGTGTGTCAAACTGCCCTTGGGCAAGACAGTGGAGTCTGCATTGGTGGGTGGGTTGATGCCCTGCAAGCTTCGATGGTGAAGCCTATTCAGAAGTTTTTACTGTCCTGAAAATGCTCCAGGACTCACTGTGCCTTTGAGCAAAACCCTGATAAAAGGTTTCACCCCAACACCTCCAGGAGCTCAGCTAAAGAGAATTCAAAGAACAAACTCCCAGTGAGGAAGTGAGGACATTTCTGTGCGTCTGCAGGATGGGGTCTGCGGTTTTTTGTAAAATTTGAACTCTGAAATGAACAGCGGATCCCAAACAAAGATGGGCTGGGATTCATTCCACACCAGACTTTAACAGAGGTTTGTGTTTGCATTCTGTGAACGTGCACACACAGCAAAAACACCAAATCTCACCGTCTTCTTGTCCAGTTTCCAGTGCAAATTTCTAATGATGCTCAATATGAGACAAATGTGCAGCACCACAACTTAGCAGGAAGATGTCATGGTTTTTTAGTTTCTTGAAAATTTAGCGGAGACATCTCAATTTAAGTGATACATTTAATAAAACAGTTTTGGATAAGTTACATATTATTTGACAGATGCAGCTTTTTGTTAACAGTGAGAGGTCTTGTTTATAGATGATCTTGGTTTAGAGAAACTGGACTCAAATAAATTTAACAACAGCAGGACAGAATTCTGACAGTAAACTAATGTTTACATTTCATTTTTAAGAGACATATTTCAAAGTGTTTACTTCTAGTCTGACTTTAGGATTACTATGGTCTGGATAGGACTGTTGTAGCCCTTTGGACAGGACATATTTGGTATTTGGGGAGATGAGGGTATAAATATATTTATTGGAAAGATGTCAAAGTTTTTTTTGAGCAGAATTATGTTATATTTTGTTAAAACAAAAATGTCCAATAACCAAAGTACAATACCTAAATATGAGTGTTTGTAGCTAATTTCACGATTGAATTCAGTTTTAAAGGGCGAAACATCAGAGCTTCTGTTATAATCGTATCAGACCACAGTCTGCTGGTTCCATTGACAGATTCTTTACTTCTAACAATGAAAAAACATCTGGTATTTTACATTTTCAAACTGGTTTTGAGGCCATTTTTCCAGAGCAGAATTCTGACTGGTTTATGCCAAGTCCTGTTTTGGACACCAAAGGAGACGAGCATGAAGGTCTTTTTCTGGGCATCAGGGCCTCACACAGAACGGTTCTACGTCCAGGAATTGTGTGGGAGGGACAGAAAGACTCTGCTACCCCTCCCAATACCCCCCCGTTCCTAACGTCAGCCCCTCTGGCGTCAGACGCCATCTCAGATCCCACACCTGAAGGACCGAGGGAACGTAACTCAGCTGCTGCGGCTGAGATGAACCCGGGCCGAGTTTCTGCAAACAGTCCTCCCTGAGGAGAGAATCCACAAAGAGCACCTTGTTGGAGGAACAGCAGCTGAAGGACGCGTGGCCCTCATGTTCACATTTACTCTGAGGGAAGAAGAAGTTCCTTATACCAGGTCCGGATGATACTGGATTCTGATTGGCTGCTGGGTGTGCGTTAAAAAGTGATAATCCATAGTGATGTTGTACACCTAAAAAACAAGTTCCGGTCACGTAGCTTAAATGTTTTGTATCACTGCGCCGGCTTCTTTAAAACAACCTTTATCTTCATCATCTGGACAAAAACAAGCGCTGAACTTTCTCTCTGAACTGATGCTTTATTCAACACATCGTGATCATCAGCATAAATATCGCTTTCCTTTGCCGCTGCACTGGAGGACGGAGCATCACCGCATAACAAATGGTCCGCTTTTTGTGAAAAAAGCGATCCAAACAGAAAAAATAACAAGAACAAAGTACTTAAAACTGGCTGAATATTTAATTCTGTTGCAAGTGACCATAAGTGGGTTAACAGCCTTTGAAGTGTGCATCATCAGAAGTTAAGGCACCACGTGGAAGCTGTCCACGTGGTGCGTTAAGTAAGGGTTAATGGCCGACGAAGTGTGCGTTATTACTTTTTAACACACGCCGTGGAAGCCTGAACCGTCCGACGCGATGAGGAGTGCGTTAAAAATTCACCTACAAAAGCAACACATATTAACCAGTTTTTAGTCCTTAATTCTTGCTTTTTACCAATTTGGATTGCTTTTGTGAGAAAAGCGGACTATTTGACCATGGTATAACTTCTGATAATGCACACTTTGTCGGCCACTAAGCCTTACTTAATCTACCAACAACTAATGTCCGTCAGGATTCCTGTCTTCAACGCCAAACACTTGTGGGATTTAGTAAATGCTGATTGGTGCAGGAGCTCTCCTGAACTACAAACGTGGAACCCTGATAGTCTTTGTCTGCAGCACTACTGAAGCTATTCTAGAGCTCAGACACAAACCTCCAGCTTCTCTTTCTTCCAGGTCTCCCAGATCTCTGCTTTGCGTCGTTCCGGACGTGACCTTCTTCAGTGACGGCTGGCGCCGTCTGCGACACGTCATCACCGTCCCTCTGTCCCTCATCCGAACCGACGGCCTCATTTATCGCACGTCCTTCAGCTTCACCTACACCCCTGAGCTCCACCTGCCCCTGACCCCCCGAGGCCCTGCAGGCGGGGGGAGGAGAGAGGCCGGGCCAGATAGAGGCCCGGAGGAGAAGGCGGACGTCCTGTTGGAGATGATTCATCAGGAGTTCACCAAAGCCAACTTTCATCTCTTTGTGCAAAGTTAACTCATTGATGCAGACGCAGAAGCAGATGAACCAGAATTGTGTACCGATATCAAAGACGAAAAGTTGATTGACAGCAGCAGCAGTTCCTGTTTTATTCAGACTTCTGTGCAGTTCAGACGTTCGTCCTGTTTCATATTTTTACGGCAGCGTTGCCGCCGTTGCTGTTCTCAGCAGTCAGTCCAGCTGCCGCATTCACGCAGCGCTCATGGCTCCCATGAAGACGGACATGCAGAGCTTGGGATCTGGTGGGGGTGGGGGTAATTTGAGTAAAGAAAATACCATCTTAAATAATGGACTAGCTGATCCATCAGAACACCTCAGTCTGGTTCTCCAGCTTTTGCTCCACCCGCATCACAATCCTGTAATCCACAGCTCATTGGAATGAGAATAGAGTAAAATATAAACCCATGCAGGAACAGTCATATATTTATACCATGTTATTCCTGTACATACATGTGTACCAAATCCAATTCTTCCCCTCGCCGGTTGATGGTCACGGTTGTTCATCACGATTTCTATTTGTAACTTTGGGGGAAGTTTGTAGAACCAGGTTCAATTAAAATAAATGAAGTTCCACATTTAGAACTTATTTAAAAAAACGTCTGAATATCCAAAAGAGCATTTCAGCAGCGTCTGGAAAACTGTGAGATGTTCTTCTGACTCTTCAATGTGGAGCAGCGAAGAACCACGTCTGACTGTAATCCTCTAAATCCAGAATCCAGCAAAGCTCAAGCAGCATCCAGCTGCTTCACCGCCTGAGTTCAGTTTACGGCCAGAAGACCCGCCTGAGGAGCCCTGTTGTTCTGACCCAGCCAAGCAGCAGAACCACAGAGGCGTGATGGACCACCCACATGGACACGCTTCTCCGTAGAAGAGCACAGCTTCCCTGTTCATTCCTCACATTCCTGTTTCTCAGCTTTTCGCCTGAGAGCGTTCATCTCCACTCAGAGTCCCATTTTCTCCGTTACACTCGGTGTTTGGTTGGAGACATTTTTCAGTTTCAGTCTCTTTGCGTTTGGATCTTCTGCCCTGAAGCAGCTGACTGATCACTGCTGCTCCTGGTTCCTCACCCGGGCCGGTTCCTCTGAACGTTTCTGTGGAACAAAGCAGGTTCCAGAGTCCAATGGATGAACCAACCTGTCAATCAAGCAGCAGGTTATTTCTCAGGTAAATATGTATCAAAGAAGTACTGGGTTGGACCCGGTTGGACCCGGTTGGACCCGGTTGGACCCGGTTGACTCCTTCACACTGGTAGAGCTTTGGTGACATGCAGCTGTGTGGGCCTGGTGGACTCCCGTCCCAATCAGCCGGTAGACGTAGGCGTTGGCGCATTCAAGTGTTCATCACGGGTTCTTCACATGTTCTTCACGTGTTCATCACATGTTCTTCACGTTTTCCTCCTCACCTTACCATCATGTTTCACTTTGGCACACTTTCCCCCACCTTTCTTCCTTTCAGAGGGGTGATGGGGGGGTGGGGGTGATGAACAGCAGGTCAAACAATCACACGTCTGTCAGGACTCGTTTCTAATTCCACAACAACCAACAGAGAGGCTTTTCCTGTGATTCCTCCTCCTCTTCCTCATCATGTCAGGACACACGCGTGTGAGGGACAAGAGGAAGGAGACGAGCACCAACAGGTCACCTGATCTCTGCCTCCTGGGAGATTCCCGCTCCTGAAACACTGATGGCCGCCGCCGTTTCCCTCCTTCCCGACAAATGAAAGAGCTCATTCTTGGAGGCATGTTGGGATTCTTCATCCAAACCCGGAACCTCCTGATCTCAGTTACTCCACCGGCTCGGAGCTGAATGCTGCCGTTATGGAGCTGTGAACGATGGAGGACAGGCTATCATCGCAGAGTCACGACTTTTACCCGTTAGTGGCGGTTTAACCCATGTTCTATCCTATGACACCCCCCCCCCCCCTTCCATTGACGTGTTCTCCTACCATGACAAAGGTGGATAAAGGTGGAGAGGATTTCATGTAATCCATGGACACCAGTGAAGATCACAAATCATTGAAGAACAAAGGTTCAGAGCTCTGTCTAGTGGGTCTAGATGACCCCACTGTCTAGTGGGTCTAGATGACCCCACTGTCTAGTGGGTCTAGATGACCCCACTCCCAATGTTAACGTGTCTAGGATAGAACAAGGGTTACAGGAAAACGGGAGCAGAGACAGTACGGAAACTGCACTAGTTAGAGTCTCTAATGACTTGTTATTGGCTTCAGAAAAGGGACTACTTTCTATTCTTGTCCTGTTAGACCTCAGTGCAGCTTTTGACACTATCGACCACAGTATTTTACTCCAAAGATTAGAGCAGGACATAGGGATCAGAGGATCTGCTCTCCAGTGGTTTAAATCCTATCTGTCAGATAGGTATCAGTTTGTTAATGTAAATGGGCATTCCTCTCAGTGCACTCGAGTTAACTATGGAGTCCCACAGGGCTCAGTCTTAGGACCCATCCTGTTTATGCTTTATATGCTACCCCTAGGGAACATAATCAGGAAACACAGCATTAATTTTCATTGTTATGCCGACGATACTCAGTTGTATTTATCAATGAAACCTGACCAGAATGACCAGATAGAGAAACTGAACGCCTGCATCAGAGACATCAAGACCTGGATGAAAATTAATTACCTCCTCTGGAACCCAGAAAAAACTGAGGTTATTATACTAGGTCCTAAAAACCTGAGAGATGCTCTGTCTGCTCAGATAGTCTCCCTGGATGGTGGAAGTATAGCCCCCAATTCCACAGTTAGAAACCTTGGGGTTTTATTTGACCAGGATTTATCATTTAAGGCTCACATATCTCAGGCGTGTAGAACTGCATTTTTTCACCTGCGGAACATTGCTAAGATCAGAAATCTACTTTCTAAGAGTGATGCTGAAAAACTCATCCATGCATTTGTTACGTCGAGGCTGGATTACTGTAACTCCTTGTTAGCAGCGTGTCCTAAGAGTTCCTTAAGAAGTCTCCAGCTTGTTCAGAACGCAGCAGCTAGATTGTTAGCAGGAACTAGCAGCAGAGATCACATCACTCCTGTGTTAGTTTACCTTCACTGGATCCCAGTTGATTCTAGAATCCAGTTCAAGATCCTCCTGTTAACCTATAAGGCCTTACATGGAATGGCCCCGTCCTACATTAATGACCTCATAGTCCCTTACCATCCAATCAGAACACTTCACTCACTAAATGCAGGACTGCTTGTGGTTCCTAGAATTAGTCAAAGTACAGTTGGAGGTAGAGCGTTTAGCCACCAAGCCCCTGTCTTATGGAATAAACTCCCAGCTCATGGAAGAGAGGCAGATTCAGTTTCTACATTCAAAGTTAGACTGAAAACATTCCTCTGTGGACAGGCTTATTGTCAGACTAGTTAGTATTCAGAGATGATTTAACTTAATGTTAATGTGTTTAAATTAAACTTAATAACAATAACTATTATTTTAAAAGGCTGCTAGAAGTTGAAGCTGGGGTAACTATAGTGCACTGGGGTTCTGTCCTCTATTCTCATCTACTTCTACCCTTCCTCTCTTCTCTATCTGTGATTATCATTTATCATTTAGTTCTCCATGCCTCTGTTTGGTGCAGTGATTCATGTATTGTCCCTCTTTCCCCTCCTGGGGAGTGGGAGTGCTTCCAGACTCCAGTTGGCCCATCCGTGCTCCTGTTCCTGACTGTGTACGTCGTCTCTGCTCCTGCTCCTAAACCTGACTGTGGATCCTGTCTCTGGCTCGACTCGCGCCCCTGACTGTCCCCCCAACCACGGCTGGATGAAGCTCGTCTGCTGGACTTTAAATATGTAGATGTAGAGTTAGATAAGTTAATTCTTCTCTAAGAGTTCTGGTAAATCACCTGTCCGTCCTGGGGGAGGATCCCTCCTTCATGTGGGCACCCCTGAGGTTTCTTCATTTTTTTTCCGGAATCCGGTTTTTTAGGAGTTTTTCCTTACAGAGAAGGGGGGTCTAAGGGCAGGGATGCCAGTATAGCTTAGTCAGTTTGTTAGTTTATTTTAGTATTTTCCTATTGACTCTTTGTATTCATGATCCTTTTGAATCATGTTTTACTTCAAAGCCCATCGAGACGACTGTTGTTGTGATTTTGGGCTATACAAATAAAATTGAATTGAATTGAACAAACACCGCTTATCTGAGTTTCTACAAAGAACGGAGAAGTTTCTCTGCCGCAGAAGACACATCTGTCTGGAAGGACTGAGACGTCTTCTCCCACTCGTCGTTCTGGTAGAGTTCTTGCTGGAGATCGTCACACACCCACAGATGCTGTCGGTTCAGGAAGAACCCGGGTTCTCTCTCGCTTTCCTCTGCTCTTCTTCATCATTAAAGTTCTGTTCTCTTTTACACAGAAGTTCCAGGGTTTTCAGTTGGTCCGGTTCCGGTTCTTTTCTGGTTTCGGACACTGATGACTGTCAGGGCTCATGTTCTCAGATGTTCTGCAGATTGTTTGTCTGGTTCTCGTCTTCTTTCTGTCTTCAGATGGTCCGGTAAGGTCCCTCCACTGCCTTTCTCTCTCAAGCTTTTTGGGTTTTTTAACATTAAAATAACAATAAAATATCTAAACACACATTTATTAAACCTTTTTTTTCCGACATCAACACACGTCACACGTTAGACGTCATCCATGAGCTGTTCTGACCCGAGGAAACCACCTCAGTGAAACGAGTGTTGCAGCGGAACGTGTGAAGCTGCAGAGAACCGGGTCAGGAGTACTGGTCCGTTTTAAAACAGAGCAGTAAGGGAACTGTTGGTGGGACTGGGGGGTAAGGGGGAGGCTCAGATGAAGAATGCTCCTCTGTTCAGCCCAGCTTTTTAAACTTATCGTCTCCTCTGGGATTTCCAAATTTAGAGAAACCCGAATCTTCAGCTCACAAATCCTCCACTGTACCCCGAAGAAAAAAGCTCTGTTGGTTTGTGTAAACATGACCTCTCTGGGAAATTTCCGCGTCTGGCTCTAACGGACACCAGAAAAGTAAAAAATCAAAAAAGCTCCCCTTGCCCTGAAGATAAGGCCTGAACTTGAGTTTTCAGAGTAACCGCAGAGTGTCACGTTGGAAATTGGATTAGTGGCTGGAAAATGTGACCCTCTGTGTGGAGCCGAGCGGCACAGGGGCCTCCACGTTCCTCATTCAGCACTCATATCCTTCCCCGTGTGGCCGAGGGGCCCCGTCCCGCCGGCATCTCTTTGTACCTTACAGTGAAATAAAGGAGCCCACTGTCGAGCGCGCCGGATTTACCGCCGGCCTCTGCCTGTACATCATCACCTCAGCATCACTGAGATGGACGAGCAGCAGATAGAAGCGGCACGGAAAAGAAAACACAAAGACGGGCCGCAGACCCGCCGAGAGCGGAGGGAAGGTTCTGGAGGACAAAGCCTCATCAGATGTTCTCCTGCAGCTGCTGACAGGAGCTTTCTGTCAGGAATCCTGCCGTCCCGTTTGGGAAGAATGAGAGGAATGCCGATGATCCTGAATGGAGATGACAGCAGGTGAGGTTCTGATCCGTGTTCTGGAACTGCGCTGACAGGAGGGCGTGTCCGGTTCATCAGACCGCTGTCAGGAGAAACAAACACGTTTTGGTGGTGGTCCTCAGCTGTGAGCAGACAGCAGGTCGGTGCCGTTCCACAAGAGAAGGTCAGAGGTCAGGCTGTGGCTGAGCATCAGCAGGTCTCACTGGGCTAAAGGAACCCTGTCAGAAGGTTCTGTTCAGGAAGAGAGCGGCTTTAGGGACGAACTGGACTGTGACCCGGAGCCCAACTGCTGATCTACCACCGTCTGTCAGCCTCTCGGCTCTTTCTTTAGAACGCCGACGACATGAAAAGCCCAAAACGAGGCCAGATGTGTTCTGCAGCTGTGGGGCAGCGGTCACCCTCTGATCAGACTACAGTTCGGTTCCCGTCTTGCCCGCTCATCTGTTGACGTTTTTATGACATCATGACTTTAGATCAGTTTTTAGATTAAACTATAAAGGTTTAATTCATCAAAAGAGGAATACATTTTACACATAAAATTATCACCATTTTTCTGGGAGTCAAATCTGACAGAAAAAAGTTGTTTTAAATAAATTAAATACAAACGATTTATTGAAAACTAAATAGGAAATGAGGACATTCAGCAGGAGTCAGACGCTTCAGTGGTGTTTAATATGATGAATGGTGAATAAACAGAACAGCGGTTTGTTAGGTGAGCAGGAAAACAGGAGCATTTACATGGACGGGAGTTCAAACCCACGACATCGCCATGGAGACGCACTCAGGTGAACGCCATCGTCACAGAAACAGGAAGAATAAAAGTGTTTCAGCTGCCCTGACATGAACAGAAACCAAACCAGCTTTTACTGTTTGTCTGTCTGGATTTTGCAGAGAGGAAGAACAAAGATGGCGGTCACGCTGCACGAACGCCGCCTCCATCATCAGGCTCCACCCCCTTCCTGCCGTCAGCAAATAAAACATAAAAGCATTTTTCTCTTCCGACATTTCTGACTGTAAAACACTAAACTCTTCACACTCTGATGGAAACATCTCATCAGGACGTTGCATAGTTACTCAAACTATGGAAAAAACCCCCAAAAGGAGCAGAGGTTGCAGGTTTGAAGCTCCATCAGGGACCAGGAGCAGGAGAGCAGACGCCACCGGAGAACCAGAGAAACCAGTTTAAAGGGAGGTGGATGTGAGACTGCTGCAGAATCCAGGATCCTTCAGACAGAACCGCCGGATCCAAACGTCTTCACCGAACCCGACGAGACGTCAGCGTGACAGAAGAAAGGAGAAAAGCACACAGAACCGAGCCTGAGCGCGACAGGACGCCTTGAAATCAAATCAAACACTAAAAAGAGGCCAAAGAAGACAAAGTCATACTTGGAGATAAATATCTAAACGTCTCCTGATTGGTGCTCAAACCAACGAAAACTGGATGCAGGAAACGCAGCAAACAGACACGACGTCCGGCCGACCCAGGATCAGAACCTGAAGAAGACCTCAGAGTAACCAGGATGAAGAGGACGACGGCCTGGAGCCACGTCTGACAGCAAACGCTGAAGATCGTTCAGACGAGGAAAAACCACAACAGGGAACAGGAAACGGAAATCCGCACGTGGTCACCCCGAGACCCCCCCCCAACAAGCTCCTGTTTAAAGAGGCAGAAACGTCCGTTTTGGAGTAAAAAAGTCTTCATCAGAGGTCTTCATCGTCTGAACACAACGTTCCCTGAAGCTCTGTAAATAGGGGCGGAGCCGCCTCAGAGCGGCCCCCAGCGGCCTCAGGCCCCCCAGCGTTGGTCATCCAGCAGCTCACAAAGCGGAGGTTTTTTACTCCACGGCTGTGGTGCAGCGTCTCTCTGGTCAACCAGCCGTCGGGGTTCGATGCCCCTCGTGACAGAGGAAGAGATCCCTCCTGTGAAGCTGAAAAGTCACGTGGCGACTGTTCCGGCGGCCAGGATGGCGTGATGCTTTCACGGTGGACGCTTCCACGGGTACCAAGAGGAGAAGGTTTGAGGGGTTCGGTGGACAGTGTGACCCCCCCAGCTCAAAGGAAGAGCTCTTCCTCACATATTGTTTGGCTCTTCAGACTCGGCAAGCCCCGCCCCCTCAGTCCTTGCCGACGCCGTGCTCCCACGCCACCTTGGCCTGCTCCTCCTTGGCAGCGGCGATTAGGGGCTGAGAGATTTTGCGTGGCAGGGGCCGGGGCACCGGGGGAGGGGGGTTGCCTGACTGGCTGGTCAGGGGGTCCTCTTCAGGGATGCAGCCCTCCCTGAGGAAAGGTTTGGGGGGCAGGAGTGGGGGGGGCTCGTGGAGGTGGTAGAGAGGAGGGTGATGCGGGATGTAGTGGTGTGGTTGTGGGTGGGGCGGCCCATCAGTTTGATGCGTGGTTCCAGGGAAGGCGAACCCCGGAGCCGGGGGCTGCATCTGACAGACCCCCCCAGCCGGGCCCACGCCCCCGGGGGCGGAGCGGCTGCGGCAGGGCGGGGGCTTGACTCCGTCCAGGACGTCGGGCTCGGAAAGGCTATACCTCACCGGCTGATAGGGGAAGTCCAGGTCCTCCTGGTCGGTGGTCCAAACCCGGCTGGCGGGGGCGGAGTCCAGCGTGTCGGCGCGGCTGGCCGCGGGGTCAGAGGAGGAGGGGGGGCCACCAAAGTTACTCTCACTGAGCGAGGAGACCCCGGAGCTGGCGCTGCCCGACAAGGTGGAGTTACTGCCATCCAGGATGGACTGTGGACTGGTGGGCAAGGCAGGAACAGGGCGGAGGGGGGGCTGGGGGGGCAAAAGTGAAAGTCTGAGTCCAAAACATTTATTCTAATAAAGATGAACAGTTTTGAGAACCTTCCAGGTCACAAACTTTGACCTCACGAGGGTCATCCCCACCCCCACCCCCACCCCCACCCTCATTTCCTGTTACTTTAAGAGTAAAAGTCTACTGAGTAAAAAAGGTTTTAGGCTTTTTTTGTCAATTTGACATATTTTTTACTTTGACCTAAATGTTTTTACCATCATAAATAAAACCGTTTTTAGTGAATCTGTGATTCTCCTCCTCTGGAAGTCTCCCATGATCCTCTGTTCTGTTTCCTCTGTTCGTCTCGATTCTGTCGTTTCTAGATCATCAAAAAAACGGTGTTTTCTGGGACAGTTTCTGCACGAATTCATGACAAATTTGCCTTTGAGTTTTTTGGTGGGACTGTTGGTGTGGAGTGAGTTTGCTTCCCCTTCCCATCATGCCTTGCTTTATACCCTCCCACGAGCCCCTCACAGCTCCTCACACCCCCAAGCTAACATTAGCGGTGCAACAGAAACAGCAGCAACATCAGATCCATCCATCCGTCCAGTTCTGATCCAGATTCCAGCTCAGACCAGGAAAACAGAGACCTTCATGGATCTGTTGGTCTGCAGGTGGAGGATCAGAAAGGGGTGGAGCTTGAAGACTTTTGCCGCTGATTGCAGAACCTACGTCACAGCTACAAAGTTTAAACTTTGCAGCAGCGGCTCTCAGAAAAATACTCCAGAGGGTCAGAAGGTTTTCACCTGCTCTGTCTTAACACTAAAAGACCTTCAACCCCCCACCCCCACCCCCAAGTGCTGCTGATGTGTTTGACTTTAACTTTAGTTATCTAGTAGAAAAAACAGATATTTGTCTTTTTTTCTTTTTTTTCACATCTTCAGGTTTCAAATTCTCCTTGATGGCACCTGGACCTACAGACACTGACCCTCTTCCAAAGTTTCTGTTTCACTAAGCTGGAAAACAAAGCTACTGGGGGGTGGGGGGCACGTGGACAGTCAGGCATTCAGGCTAACAGCAGGAGGAAGACGAGGAGGAGGAGGGTACCTTTCTTAGGGAGCGCACGGGGAGAGCTGGAGGGAGGTCGCTGACCAGGTGGTGGAAAGCATCAAAGTGCATCGACAGGTGATGTCCTATAGGGGGAGACATAGCAGGAAGGAGAGTGATTCACATTCACACATCAGAAAAGAGGAAGAGGAGGAGTAGGAGGAGGAGAGAGGAGAGAGAGGAGGAGGAGGAGGAGAAGGAGGGGAAGAGCGGACAAGTAGGAGGGGGAGAGAGGAGAAAGAGGAGGAGAAAGAGGAGGAGAGAGGAGGAGGAGGAGGAGAAGAGAGGAGGAGGGGGAGAAGGAGGGGAAGAGCGGACAAGACGGAGGAGGAGAGAGGAGGAAAGACTCAAGGAGGAGGGGGATGACAGAGGGAGAAGTTGGAGGAGAAAGCAGAAGTGAGGACGAAGACTTTGTTCAGCTTTAGTGAGATTCTTTCTCCTTTGAGGGGCAGAAGGAGGAAAATCTCCTTCATGTCTGGGGAGAAGCTCTGCTCTGTCAGGCCTGAAGCTGTAAACTTGTGAACTCTGAGGATTCTGCTGTCAGGCAGTGACCCCCCCCCCCACCCCCACAGGTACAGGTGTGTCCACGCTGCTTCCGTCCTACAACCTTTAACTAAAGTCTGGACTCCTCCTGAGAGCCTCTGAGGACGCCTGACAGCAGCAGCTTCATACCATGGGGAGCGTTGCGAGGAGGAACAGGTGGTGCTATGACTCCACCCACATGGGATGAGAAGAAGGGGAGGGCTTCTCTGGTACCACTGTCCAAACTCCAGCTGCTGGGAGCAGTGAGGACTGCAGAACAGAAGGAGAACCAACAGATGAGCTGCCGAACATCCGGCCCTCCAGACAAACCCCCCCACTCACCTTTCTCTGCCACAGACAGGTTGGGGTCACTGCAGGGTTTGACCGGACCGATCACCTGGTGGAGCAAAGCTCGCTGGAAGTTTGGCGTCTGCAGAGCAGAAGAAAAACATCATCATCATCATCATCATCACCATCATCATCATCGTCACCGTCATCATATTTCATATTTTAACCATTTCTGACCATTTTAATTATTTCTGACTTTATGTTTTACTGTGAATAATTAAAAAAAAAAACCTTTATGTAAAAACGAGTAACTAATTAATCTGGGAAAGAGACAACCACATCATCAGCCCCAAACATCTTCCTCTGATTTGAACAGCGTCTCTTCAAAAGTTCATTTAAACCCTAATTACCTTCTTTAACTGACCTTTGACCTTTCTTTTAACCAGACAACATGGCCTATTTCAGGAAATGTTCTAAGTTGGTCTAATTCTAAAAGACGTCTTGTTTTATGCAGATGACTGCTGGTCCTAAAGCTAAAAGCTGACGTGTGGTGTACCACAAGGTTCTGTTCTAGGTCCCACTCTGTTTAACTTCTTCATGCAACCACTGAGTGTTTTAGTGTCTGTGAAGAGTTTCTTTCTTCCAGGATGGTTCCATAGCAGAAAACATTTCTAAAAAGATCATCTGGACTCAGTTTGTTATGCCAGAGTCTTTCTAAATTCTGGAACAAATCTGTGAGAGTCCTGCTTTCAGAGGGAGGAGCCGCTCGTGATAATAATGACCACAGAGGGATGAGAACAAGGAGCTGATGTTGTTGTTTACAGGTTTATTCATGTGTCCTGTCCCTAACAGATAAACTGCTTTAGAAAGCCCCCCCACACACACACACACACACAGCAGTAGAGTACCTGTCCGTTGTCGGGGATGTTGGAGTACATGGCGCTGCTCGGCCTGTCTCTATGAGGCGGCAGCAGCATCAACATTTCTCTGTTGTGTCTGTATTTGTCCGGCAGGGAGGGGGAGCCCACTGACGGGGGTAAAGGAACAGTGAATTCAATTCAATTATACTTCATTAATCCCACAAAGGCAAATTTAAATTCCAGTTCATCTCAAACAAGATCAGACATACAACAAGACAAATACACAGCAGCGCAACAATAAAGCAACAAACCAAAGCATGAACACATCAAACTAGAAAACATCCGGAAAAGAAAAAACAACTTAGAGAAAACCTGGACTCCTGTAAAAGAAAAAGTAAACCTCAGCAAATAAATACAATGAGTGTATGTCTGCAGAGCAGCAGCTCACCCCTGATAGACGACGGGTTGCAGTTATTCATCTGAGGTGGTGCTGAGTGGGTGGAGCTTAGACTTGAGGAGGAGGGGCTTGCCTGCAGTTACAAAGCATTGATGGAAATTGTGCGTCAAAAGATCCGATTTATAATTTCATGTCATCATTTTGTTGCTGAAATTGCCTGAGGAGTTCATGTTTATGGGATGGCGTCTGCTCATGACTGACCTGCATGCGGTAGAAGTCCTCGGCGTGCTCCACCACCAAACCGTCCGCCAGGATCAGCAGATTCCCAGTCTCACTGGAAGTGTTAGAGGAGACAGAGGGGGAAGAAAGGCGAACAGGAGTCAAAACAGCGACGGGACTGGAAGGAGGGATGAGTGCAGGTCAGGAGATCCAGTCAGAAGAGAGGGGAAAATGAAAAGGTGGGAGAGTCGTGCAGAACAAAAGAACAACAGAAACACATCCAACAGAACAAAAGAACAACAGAAACACATCCAACAGAACAAAAGAACAACAGAAACACATCCAACAGAACAAAAGAACAACAGAAACACATCCAACAGAACAAAAGAACAACAGAAACACATCCAACAGAACAAAAGAACAACAGAAACACATCCAACAGAGTGGTCAGGAGGAGTGATCAGCAGCCAGAGCATGCAGACGAAGAAGGTCAAATCAAAGAGGAATGAAAGACAGAGAAAGGTCGATTATGGCTCATGTTCAGAAGTGAGGACGGAAGAAACTCATCAAATGGAATCAGGAAAAGCAGCAGAAAAACAGGAATTAGAAAAATAATGACCATTCATCTCTGTGTCTAATATTCTCGGTTTATTGGGCATTTTCTTCCTTCTTGAGCTGAAAATGTGTCTTTAGTTTCCATGGCTTTCTGCCAAACACAGCCTCTGAAAGGACGAAGGCCCAAAACTCCAGAAACTCCAAAGACAGCTGCTCTTCCGGGTCTGGGACCTGCTCAGCAGCTGGCCCCTCCCCTTCCTGCAGCCGAGGATCCACCAAAAACCAACCTTCCTCCTTCAGCAGCAGAGAAGACGAGGCTGCAGAGCGTCCCTCCCTTCTGTGAACCTGACGGCTGCGTTAGCGTAGCTCACCTGTGGCGGTGCAACAGCTTGAAGCTCTCTGGACTCATGGGACTGTGGGAGGCCAGGATCCCTCTGGGGGGGGTAGTTCCAGCCTTGTCTAGGCCAGGCAGACCCTGCAGGGCAGCATAGAAGCACTGCTCTGAATACTCACACTGTTCTCACAAACAATTCTGCAGACAATTCAAGTTAGAGACAAACACAAGGAACAGTTTCTAGATTTTTGGTTTCTAAAAGAACTGAAATTGAAACTGATAAAGAGTTAAAGAACAGAGCAGGTTCAGGAGTCAGGATTAGCTGAAACAAAGGAGAAGTGAAAGTTTCACGGAGGTTCCTCCTTCAGCTCCTGCAGACTCACATGGCAGAGGCTGTTCCTCATCATCTGGAACTGATCTATCAGCTTCTTGTGCAGGGGACGCATTTCCGGGTGTACCAGCTTCTCGTGCACGGCCAGGCCCAAGCCTAAAATATGGACCTGTGTGAACACGGAGGTCTGGTATTAAACACTCAAAAGAGTGTAGAAGAAGTACGTGATGCTCTGATGTTTGAATGGAATTAGACGAAAAGGAACAGGGTTTGCAGAAACAACATCACTGCTTCTTGATGCTCCAAATTCAATGGTTTAAGAACACACCATGTTCACAAATACAGCAGGAACATAAAGCCAGAGATCCTTCACAGTCCTGCAGCCTCTCTGGAAACCATCAAACCATCTCACTCCACCAAGCTCCGGTTCAGGACTCGCCAAGACTTTCCGTCCTGCTGCACAGCTCAGAGACACGGCGTCTCAACCTCTGCAGTAGACGGACGGCTTTGACAGCAGAACCTTTGAGAACTCCAATGGCCCCAAAGCGTCTCAGACAAAGAGCTGAGAGCGCTGCCTGGGCCAAGCACTTCGTCCCGCACCCAACGAGAGCCACCTTCCCGTCTGACCGGCAGGTTGCAGACGACCACGAGGCGACCCTCGCAGCCGATGGCGAGCGATCACAGCAGCAGCTCTGCAACGCTGCTGGATCAAGACCGACAGCACCGGGAACAGCTGGTCCACCTGGTCGGTTCTGGTCCCGGGTCCCCCGCAGGAGACGATGATGATGAGGAGGAGTAGCAATTCACCAATCATTCTTGATGATTAGAAAACTGTTTTTTATGCCAGACACATCTAAAACACATAAAGGACCTGACATAACAGAAACACCTGAAGCTCAAATACAATAAAAATACTGAAACACATAAAACAACCGAAAAGCTGGAAACAAAGAATGGAAACATCCAGAAGATTTGCAAAACCTGTAACACCTAAAAAAAAATCCAAAAGACCTGAAACATGCGTCTACAGCAAAGAACCTTTCTCCTGTTGGTCGACTTAGGAAACGTTACTAAAGCTGAACTCTTGGGTAAAGGGCAATCGTGAAACCTAAATGTAGAATAAAGTAGATTTAACAAACATATTTTCAGGTAATAATTGCTGGGAGTTTTAAAAAACATCATCATATAGGGCGCAGTGGTTAGTGCTTTTGCCTCAAAGGACGAAGGCCCCCACTTCTAGCTGGGGGACCTGAACCAGAACACCAATGGGGCCTTTCTGTGTGGAGTTTGCATGTTCCCCCGTACATGTATGGGTTTTTCCTCCCACCGTCCAAAAACAGGCTTCATAGGTTCACTGGTTACTCTGAATTGTCCATAGGTGTGCATGTCAGCGTGCAAGTGAGCGTGCATGTGAGCGTGCATGTGAGTGTGCATGTGAACGTGCATGTGAGTGTGCATGTGAGCGTGCATGGGTGTGTGCATGTGAGGATGCATGTGAGTGTGTATGTTAGTGTGCATGGGTGTGTGCAAGTGAGTGTGCATGTGAGCGTGTATGGGTGTGTGCATGTGAGTGTGCATGTGAGTGTGCATGTGAAAGTGCATGTGAGTGTGCATGTGAGCGTGTATGGGTGTGTGCATGTTAGTGTGCATGTGAGTGTGCATGTGAGAGTGCATGTGAGTGTGCATGTGAAAGTGCATGTGAGTGTGTATGTTAGTGTGCATGTGAGAGTGCATGTGAGTGTGCATGTTAGTGTGCATGGGTGTGTGCATGTGAGTGTGCATGTTAGTGTGCATGGGTGTGTGCATGTGAGTGTGCATGTGAGCGTGCATGTGAGTGTTCATGGGTGTGTGCATGTGAGCATGCATGTGAGTGTGCATGTGAAAGTGCATGTGAGTGTGTATGTGAGTGTGCATGTGAGAGTGCATGTGAGTGTGCATGTGAGTGTGCATGTGAGTGTGCATGTGAAAGTGCATGTGAGTGTGTATGTTAGTGTGCATGGGTGTGTGCAAGTGAGCGTGCATGTGAGCGTGCATGTGAGTGTGCATGGGTGTGTGCATGTGAGTGTGCATGTGAGCGTGTATGGGTGTGTGCATGTGAGTGTGCATGTGAGTGTGCATGGGTGTGTGCATGTGAGTGTGCATGTGAGTGTGTATGGGTGTGTGCATGTGAGTGTGCATGTGAGTGTGCATGTGAGAGTGCATGTGAGTGTGCATGTTAGTGTGCATGGGTGTGTGCATGTGAGTGTGCATGTTAGTGTGCATGGGTGTGTGCATGTGAGTGTGCATGTGAGCGTGCATGTGAGTGTGCATGGGTGTGTGCATGTGAGTGTGCATGTGAGCGTGCATGTGAGTGTGCATGGGTGCGTGATTGAGACAGACTGGTGACCTGCCCAGGACGTCCCCTGACTTCACCCACAAGTGGCCGGCAGCCCCGTGACGCCGAATGGGAAAAAACGGTTTAGAAGATGAATGAATGAATAAATGAATGAAGGAATGAATGAATGAATGAATGATCGATCATATAGTTAGAGATTGCATTTTATTGATCTGCATGTGGGGTGGGGGTGGGGGTGGGGGTCAGCTGGACGCCTCACCTGCTCCTGCATCAGGTCTTTGAGCTGCGTGATCTTCTCTGCGTCTTCAGGATGACTGGTGATGTAATCTTTATCAAAGAAAGCCTGCAGAGGAGAAGACCACAGTCCCTCAGTAACAGAGCTCTGGAGATGCTGATGTCATGAAGACCAGAATTAAAAGTCTCATAAGTTCATAATGAGATCAAACATCATGAAACTAAGATCCGGAACAGACAGACGGTCTTTGCCTGACCTCCTGGTATCTGGCGATGCCTCCGTTGACGGCGGCATCGATGACGCCGTTCAGCGTCATGCTGAGCAGGTTGATGTTCCCGTGCAGCTGCTTGTGCTGGTACTGGCTGATCAGAGTCCGGAGCTCCTGGTTCTTGTTTTCCACCACAGACGTGGCGTTCTCCAACGGGCTCACCTCCACCTGGAACCAACAGAACCAAGCGAACATCTCAGCAGTTTGATGTGGCTGTTCCAGCTCTGAGGTGCAGTCCCTTCTCCGTTGTCTCACCAGTTCTCTCTTCTCCACCTCAAACCAACGCGAGATCCCCGGCAGAGGATGGCTGAGGATCAGAGTGGTCCTCTCGATCCAGAGACTCTGCAGCCAACAGGAGACATTCTGAGCTCCAGCCGGCTGACGGTTCTTCACTCAGAACCAGAAGAACCCAAAAGGGATTGACCTCCAGATTGGATTGGAAATCATCTGGAGGTCATTTTCATGTTTTGTTTTTGACAGTTTCTGTTTTCATTCTTCTAAACTCTTCTAAACTAAAGACAACCAGCTATTTTATTCTGAAAGAGAGGGATGTTTCAAAATAAAACACTTGGCTGATGAATGTTGAAACCATTGACTGTATCTGAGAACTGGACTAAGAGGCCCGTCCTCCTAAGCCCGCTTTCAGTGGAAGGGGTGTGGTCTTCTATCAAGCTCACTCATGGTTGGTGAGAATGGTTGCCATAGAAACATCTAGGGGTGTCACGATTAAATTGAAATCGATCGAAATTAACTCACAGTCTCGAACTTCGAATTAAAAAATGGAATCGTCGATCACGCGGCCACGCCCCCATGTTACGTCCGGTTATTTACCAAGCGGAAAAAAACACTCGTGTTGAAGTGCTGTGAGTCAACCTCCTCTAACAGCGGCTCAAAAGATAAGATGGTAACTGCAGGAGACCCACTGACAGAACTCCAATCCCCTCCTCTTTCACTGAAGTTGCTGGGGTGGAAGTATTTTGGATTTCCAGAGAGTTATGTTGACAACGTTTGTGTTGTCAAAAAAAAAACCACAACTGTTTCCAAGCTGTGCTGTGTGCATGTACCATGTTCTCTCACTGGCAGCACGACTAACATAGCAGGCCATCTCCACAGGCCCCACAAAAACATAGATTTATTTATTTATCTGTTAAATCAGTGCTTCTCAAATAGTGGGGCGCGCGCAGATGTGATGCCAGGGGGGCGCGCGTAGTAGCAGCGGTCTCAGGCAAAGCCGGCAAAGGTGCGCAAATTTAACAGGGGTCTGCGGTGACAGCAGATCAGTGCTTGGTAAAAATCTGATCCACTGTTGGTTTCTTATTATCTGTTAATCACAGAGTTTCTAACAGCCTGAAACAGTGAACCTCCGTCCCTGCAGGTGGCGCTCCCGTCTCCTGTCACACGCGGCTCCCGTGTGAGAGAGAATGAAGGGGGGGGGGGGGCTCCGTGCACGCCGAGAGCTGTCCAGACCAGGATCATCACTGCCTTTAGATTCCTCAGCTCATACTAAATGTCATTCTTTATGAAGTATTGTAGACATTTTGGTGACGTGTCTTTATTTTCCATCTTCTTTGTCTGCCTGTTTAGTTGGTGTCAGTATTTAACATAAAGACAGCAGTAATGCAGGAAAACAGCTGCCCTTTATGACATCAGAAATAAACTATCATCATTTAGAAACTAAATCAGCACAATGTTTTTATCTACTTCTTCAGACTAAAAACGTTAAATATGTTGGTGCTGTTAATGTTTCAGATAAATTTATATTTAATATTATTTATTGATTGAATTATTTTTCTCTGCATCAAATAGTTTAAGACACTTAATTGTTCAGAGACTATAGACATGTCTGTTTTCTTGTTTTTGTTTGTTTTGTTGTGAACCTGAATGTCTTTTTTTGTAAAGACGTCTGCACTTACTAAAGAGAAACTGGATGGCAGTTTATTTGAAGTTTTCAATTGACTAAAGATATAAGTTATTATTACATTATTTTGTTCATAAAAGTTTTAAATTTAACCATGTAGTGTGGTACATTGCAAACAAAGGTCAGATATTATATTGCATTAAAGTCTAGTTTGAAAAATGACAATTTGTGCTTTAAAACAGAATAAATGTAAAAATGGAGAATCGAATTGAACCGTGACCTTAGAATCGAAAATGCAATCGAATGGAGGATTTGGAGAATCGTGATACCCCTAGTAACATCGACTCAGAGCGACTGATCCCTTCTTACTGACGATGACATGGCAACAAAATGGTGACTGAATTGACTTCATTTTTTTGAAGTGAACTGTTTTCTATGGATGACCACACACTTGCTCAGTCCAGGTCTCTGATACAGCCCATGGTTAAGACTCGAATAATATTTTTGGTTGTGAACTCTTCTCACTGTGAAACAGACCCGAGGATTCTAGAGTTTACGCTGATATCATCAGTCAGCAGTGGGGTGGAGCCCTCTGAGGACACGCCCCCTCACCTTGAACTCGTTCTCTCTGTCTTTAAGTCCTTTGTGGAAGGGCCGGTCATAGCGAAACCGTCGGACGTTGTTGACCCGATAGAAGCTCTTGATGCGGTCCGGCACCCGCTCCATCTGAAGGACGCCGACGCTGTCTGGAACCGGGGTGACGGCGTAGATCTGGAGGTCTGACGGCCGAGGGGAGGGGCAGTCAAGGGTCTGACATAATCTTTTGGTTTCAAAGGAGAACTCCAGGTGAACCCATGTCTGCAGCTCAGAGGTCTGAAGGATACACTGAGCGTCACACTGCAGCGTGGCCTCGTCGGGCTGATTCGGATGTTGCATTGCGATGGCTTGTGGAAATTCTCCCAGCATCCTTTGCTGGAAAGCCTCTAACCTTTCATAGTCGTGACCTCGACAGACAAACTCCTTATTCTGGAAGAAATGATAGTAAAACTTGTTTGTCGTACGTCTTTCGGAGGAGAAACTGCTTTAACTGTTGAGGCCCAGATTTGATTTGATTGGCGGAAGAAGAACTCACTCTGAGGAAGAAAGGGAACTTCCTGCCGTAAAAGCCGACTCTGAAGAACTCGGGCTCCAGACGCTGCTGCTCCATGATGTTGTCATAATAAGCCGCTTCCATTTTCTGCAGACAGAGAAGAGCGTTTGACTGAACCTTAATGAGAGGCGGCGTGCAGGTGTGGTGGCATGCATGTGGGGCGTGCAGGTGTGGCAGTGTGCAGGTGTGGCGTGCAGGTGCGGCGTGCAGGTGCGGCGTGCAGGTGCGGCGTGCAGGTGCGGCATGCAGGTGCGGCGTGCAGGTGCGGCGTGCAGGTGTGGTGGCGTGCATGTGCGGCGTGCAGGTGCGGCGTGCAGGTGTGGTGGCATGCATGTGCGGCGTGCAGGTGTGGTGGCATGCATGTGCGGCGTGCAGGTGCGGCGTGCAGGTGCGGCGTGCAGGTGCGGCGTGCAGGTGCGGCGTGCAGGTGCGGCGTGCAGGTGCGGCGTGCAGGTGCGGCGTGCAGGTGCGGCGTGCAGGTGCGGCGTGCAGGTGCGGCGTGCAGCACTCACCCGTATCCAGCTGAGGCTCTGATAGTCGTACTGCGACTCATACTGGAAGGCCAGCTCCCGGCACAAAGGAATGCCGAACTCCCAGCACTGCCGACACAAACGACAGACAGAGAAGGTGAGGAACGCTGCAGCAGCTCCTGTCACTCCTGTTTCTGCAGAAAAACTGCAAAACTAAAACCAAGAAAACTGAAGTTTTTCATTTTAATTCAGAAGAATTGATATGAAAAAGAGATAAAGAAATACAATAAGATGCACATCTCCTTCATGAAAAAGAAGAAATTGATTAATCTAGTGCTTTACAAGGTATAATAAAAATGTAACACATATATCAAGTTAAACCGAGAAAAAGGCCATCAGAATAAAAATGTCTTGAGAAGCAACAGATTCTGGGTCAAAGGTCACATAGTCCGGGGCTGCACCTCTGAAGGAAACGTAAAACGAAAAGTTTTAAACTTGGTCCTTTTGGGAGGTTTTGATCAGAGGACCGTACAGAAAAAGTCAAAAATTAAACTAAAATTCAGGTTTGAGAAAAAATTGACTAACTTTATATCCCAACCTAATAAATGCCTAGAATCTGCCCGGCAACATTGGATCTTTTGTTTTCTTATTCCTCAAAGTGATTTTTTCTGGTATTTTTTCAATTAGTAAGAATTTAGAACTAAAACCTAATTTTCCCTAAAACATCTGCTGCTCTGATCAGTCATGGTGGAGGGATGAATGCGCCACCTGCAGGCTAGGAAGAGTGACAGTTGTTTTACCAGGAACCCCCATTGAGGTCAGAGCCTTTTCCAGGCCAGACCCGGGCCGACGATGTGGTTTATGACATAAGAGTGCAGCTGCTTTCCTCGCTGTGTGTGTTTCTATCATTCATGCTGAAAAACCATCTTATTAACCTTTTTATACAGAACTACGGAACATTGATCAGCTGATCACATCCTTTACATTCGATATGAAATCTTTGAATGAAATGATCTCTAAATCAAGCTTTCTGAGTTTTCAACAAACTTTTATCGAATAAACCTTTTTTCTAAACTTTTCTTTAAATGATGAAACGTTTGCAGCTTCAGTGAAATCTTTAGGAACACGTATCACCACAGGTACCGATTACCTTTCCCTTGTTAAAGTAGTGGATTACTCTGCGGCAGAGGCTCTCCTTGCGGTGCCACTCGCTCTGAGCCGGGTAATGCAGGAAGTCCTTGAGGGGGCGCTCTTCCCAGTGCAGCAGCTCCCAGTACAGCAGCAGGGTGAACGCCGCCTCTGCGGACGCACAGCGGCACGTCAGCCTCACGCCTCGCGACCGCAGAGCGCCGCCGCGGCGCAGCCTCACCTGTGAAGTTCTCCGCCTGCAGGTGCATGTCGCACAGTTTGTGGATGTAGCGGATGTACATCTCCTCTTTGTTGATCTCAGACTTGTAGAAGTTCTGCAGGGAAACAGAACCGGGAGTGAAAACACGGAATTCCTTTGTGTCTAAGTTGCTGAGGTGTGAACGTTTACCAGCAGGTTGACGGTGCAGCCAATCTTTTTGTTCTCCGTTTCGTCTCCCTTCATGCAGTCCCTGAACACAAACAAGAGGATGATGATGATGATGAAGAGCCACGTTTGTCCTCAAAGCATCAGAGGATCTGCTGAGATTGTTAGAACGTCTCTTTTTTCTGCTAAAACCTTTGATTGACGCCACAATCCCCACATGGACGTCAGGTGTTCCTCACCTGTAGTCCAGCAGGCGCTCCATCAGCCGCGTGACGGACGTCACAAACGAGGTCCCCGTCTCCCTCCACGTCTCCTGCTCGATCTTCTCCAGCAGACTTTGAAGAAGACGCAAAGATGAGGCTCTCAAACGTGGCTCTGAGCAGCACGCCGCTGCTCTGAGCATGACGCTCACAGGCCACGCCCACTAACGTCCACATTCTAGAACTGCAGAAAATTCACTTTTTCTTCTTTCTTAACTTTGATGATTTTATCGCCAAAAGTGTTGTCAAAGTTCTCGAAAGTGACGCAGCATCAGTTGGAACTTAAAACATCAAAGTGATGAAGAAGAACACGAACACCAGGAGACAAAGAGGAAACGGATGATCTGCACTAAAACGAACCCTTTCAGAGTCATGCATCCGAGCAGAGGTTCTCAGGAAATGTAGTCTGTTAGCATTGTAGTGTGTTCTCTGCACACACACACACACACAAACACACACACACACATCATTGTAGCGTGTTCTCTGCACACACACACACACACACACGGAAACGGACCGGCCAGCACCAGAGCACGAGCATCAGAGGGTTACCTGGGATACGGCCCAAACAGCTGGGTTCTAGTCCCGCAGCACAAAGCAAAGCAAACAAGAGCAGCGTTTGAGAGCGGCAGAGGTTAGAAAGACAGAGGTGGTTCCGGCGGAGCAGATCTCCTTACAGCAAACCGAACAGCTCCCGGTAGTTCTCGTCACCTTTGCCCTCCGACACCAAACTGTCCAGCTTGTCGATCAGCTCGGCCTCCACCTGAGGAGTCACAGAGGAGGAGACTGACACTTTGGCCCGGAAAGCGGCGCCGTCTCCGCCTGCGGGCACTCGAGCACCTGTTTGAAGTTCCCGTTCTTGCGCTGCTCCCAGTCCATCATGTCGTGGAAGATCGGAATCATGATGTTCCTCAGCTCCACCTGCGGGACCAGCGTCACGCCCAGGAAGGGGCCGATCATACCGGGGATGAAATGGATCTTGTTCTCCCCTGCAACAGTGGACAGCCATCTTTCAGCACTTCACCTTTGACCCCACGACCTTATCAAAAGAGTTCACGGGGGGGTCTCACCCAGGTTCTGCCACATGCTGAACAGCTGGAAGGTCATGATCACTCTCATGTCTCCATATCTGCAGAAACATGAACACGGCTGTAACAGCAGCTTCATGCAGCGGCCGCGGCCCAGAACCGCACAGTTCTGGTCCTCACCTGTCCAGAACCTTCTTCTTCTTGGCAGGACTCAGGTTCTCCAGCTGTAAACTGGGCTGGTTGATGTAGAGAACAGCCAGACTAAAGTAGGAGTTCCACACCTGCACACACACCAGCAGACGCATGGCCCATGAGCGATGTCTGCTCTGTCTGCACACGCCAACACGTGGAGGGAAGGGAGGGGCTAACCTTGAAGTCAAAGTCACTTTGGGCGAAGTTCTTGTGCAGAGCAGGAGAAAGATGCTGAGCCGTGGTCAGGATGATGCTGCAGGACAGAGGAAACAGACATGAGTGATGGATGCTGGTTCCATAGAACAGACATAACTGATGGATGCTGGTTCCATAGAACAGACATGAGTGATGGATGCTGGTCCCATAGAACAGACATAACTGATGGATGCTGGTCCCATAGAACAGACATGAGTGATGGATGCTGGTCCCATAGAACAGACATAACTGATGGATGCTGGTCCCATAGAACAGACATGAGTGATGGATGCTGGTCCCATAGAACAGACATGAGTGATGGATGCTGGTTCCATAGAACAGACATAACTGATGGATGCTGGTTCCATAGGACAGACATGAGTGATGGATGCTGGTTCCATAGAACAGACATGAGTGATATCCATCACTCATGTCTGCTCTGTGGAACCTATGGTTCTTCTGGACAGACTCAGCCTGGCTGGACGCTGATGGTCCAGTGTCGGGAGCACAGTCAGAAATGACAGCAGCTTTGTGTGTTTGTGTCTTACTGGCTGGTGAGCAGCCTCATGACGTTCCAGTCTCGAGGGAAGATGCTGAGCTTCATCAGGTTCCTGAACACACACAGGATCTTCAGCAGGAACTCCTGTGAGGACGAAGGGAAAGTCTGCATCAGAGCGCCCCCCCTCATCGGCAGGACCACTGCTGGATGTTCAGGGTCTACCTTCAGCTCTTCTTTGCTGTGAAAGTTTTCAATCAGGTGTTGAAAGTGGGCGTCGGTCATCTGACGGAGAAGCGATAGGAGGCAGGACACATATTCTCCCTGACAGGAAATGACATCAGAGAAGGTCAGGAGGGTCAGTCATGTGGGGGCAGTTCAGGAGGGACAGACAGGAAGTGACAGAAGCAGAACAGACAGGAAGTGTTGGAATAGACTTCCAGGTTATTTCAGTCCCGTTTTCAAACATTTACTGAGGTTTTGAGGAGTAAAGCAAAGACATCGTCTGAACCACTGATGGGGGGGGCAATAAACAACAAGAACAAACAGAAAAACAGAAACAAAGCAAGCCCTCCTTCACTTCGTCTTTCATTCAAACAGAGAAGTCCTGGAACAGAAATGAAGGAGTTTTAGAGGATAACAGGATGATGAAGACGGTGATGAAGAGGATGGTGGATCAGAAGGGAACATCAGAACTGAGATCGTTTCTGTTCCTGTTTTTGGTTCCAGATTAGTCTCTCAGAAATGGAAGTATTATGGTAGGGGCTGGAATCATCTTGGATGTTGCCCTTCTCAGGTGGAGCGGGGGGGCAGGGTGTATGCATGCGGTAGGGGGTTGGGGGGGGGGTAGTAGTTGTAATGTTAGTTACTAACAGTGATCTCCGCGGTGCACTGCGGACAGCGTTGACCCCTTACCGCCTCCTGCGATTGGCTCTTGCTCATAATGGACAGAAGCGTCTGCAGGAGGACGTCCAGCAGCGACTCCACCATCATCTCCACCTCCTCCTGCACCGACGTGTCCTGGAGGGGGGCAGCAGGTGGAACAGGGGGGAGTGAAAGGAATCAAAAAGAAAGAAAAACAGAGAGAAAGACGGGGAATGATGACAACATTATCGTCTTTGCAAACATGGAGAAAACCTCTGCTGTCAAATGCTAAATGGGCATAGCGGGAACCAAACCTGCAACTCCTGATCCAAGTCCACTCCTGTACCGCTGCACCACAGACACACATCAGGGGGGTATTCCAGAAAGCAGGTTATGCTAGCTCCCACGATAAGTTTGAGGCTAAGGAAGTTGATAACCTCAGCTTTCGGCTCCAGAAATGGAGGTATGTTTCAGGGTATGTCAAGTTGCCATAGCAACTCATGCTCTGAACATAACCTGGTCCGGAGCAGGTTTAGTTGAAGCTTAGTTTGTTTTCAGAGAGGTGCAGCAGCATGGCGTGTCCATTTGAAGATGATTTAGTGGATGAAGAAGCTCAGATAAAAGTTTTTCCACCATGAGAGGCTGATAAGACCATATATGGATGTTGGAAAATTAAACTTTTTTACTTTGATCTAACTTAATTATTTGCTTCAGTTAAGAGAAATCATTTTTTTTGTTCAGTCACCTTAAAAATAACACACAGTTTTCAGACAGTTATTTTCCTTTCATTCAAATTAATTCAATAAGTAGGTGTAACTTTGGTGCTGCTGTTAGATCGGCACCGCAAGGGATTCTGGGATATCATTCCCTTTGCCTGTCTGGACGGATTTGGGTTGAAGTGTGGCTTTTTGACTAAATATGTTTAGTTGTTTAGCTGTTTTACTGTGTTTTGCCGTGTTATTTTGTCCTACTATCCTTACGTCTCAGCACCATGAGTGAGAGCGAAGGAGAGGATGATGAGTTTCTATATCACCCCTACACTCTTGTTCTGCAAGTTCAATGATGGGAAATTCTTTAATTAATTTTTGCACTCCGTGCATTTTTTACCGTCCTTTTTATTGTTATAAAAATTAGCATATTCACCGGCTCAAACTTAGACATATGAGAGTTCAATATATATATGCGTCACAAGGAAAATGGAAACAAGATCAGAAACTCGTGGGTTTACTTTTTCTGTTGATTTTCTCCAAGCAGAAATTCTTTTTTTTGATGATGCAGCCGTGTTACTTTTTTGTTGGACGTATAATCTTCATACGCCGTCATTAAAATCTCAGACTCCGTCTCACTTCCGTCTCAAGTGTCGCGCTTTCTTTTTTTTTTTTTCTCCACGCGTTTCCATGGTGACTATAGAAATCGGCGATCTATTGAGAATGTCTGTATGTACCTGCTGTGCACGTGGGTTAACCCAGGGTTACCAAGTTGAGCGTAAGTACGCCAACTCATATCCGGTCTTCTGGAACCGACATACCCAGAGTAAGCAAGTTCAGGCGGATTTCAGCCAGAGTTCAGGCTTAAAGTCAGGCTAGTTTAAACATGCTTCCTGGAATACCCCCCTGCATTGTTGTTTATGTTTACTGTTCACCTTCATCATTTTACCGTTTGACCTTCGTCAATAGTTACTTGGGATAAAACAGAGTAAAGTTTCTTTTTACATTAAATCTGGAGGCTTTATGTAATCAAACGCACATGTTTCAAACCCTGAACTAAACTTTATTAAGACGTAAACATTTACTTAAACTTTGTTTATCTTTGCAATGATAATGATAATAATAAACTTTATTTGTGTAGCAGCTTTCAGGATAAAAATCACAAAGTGCTTCACAGTAAAACACAGAATATAAAAAGAATAATGAAAAAGCAATAGAGATGTTTTTAGCTGCTTTTTCCAGAAAACACTGAGTCTGCAGCTCTGAGGCTGAGAGGAAGGGAGTTCCAGAGGGGCGGAGCCTCTGCTGCACAGACTCTGTCACCTTTAGTCTGTAACCACCAGCAGACCCTGGTCACATGACCTCAGGGACCTGCTGGGAGTGGACAGCTGCACCAGGTCTTTCTATAGACCGTGCTGGTTATTGAGAGCTGTGTGTGTTAGAACCAGGGTTTGAAATACACTCGGACACGGATGGGGATTCAGTGCAGCTGGATTAACAACGGGGGGACGTGTGGAAACTTGGATGAATTGGTTAAAAGCCTTGCAGCAGCGTTCTGGACAACCTGGAGCCGTTCTAGATAATTATTGCTTAAATGTGTGGAGATGGAGTTGCAGTAATCAAGATGTAAAAGCCTGGATGAGTATCTCCATCCCAGAACACAACTGGACTCAGTTTGGCAATGTTTTTAAGATGATCAAAACAAGAATGAACAAGTGACCCGACATGAGAGTCAAGGGACAAAACCGGGTCTAGAGTCACCCTGAGGTTCCTGACAGACGGCTTGATAGAGGAAGCAAATGGACCGGACCACTGGACTATCTGGGGGGGGCAGCTGTCAGGGGCACAGACTCAGTTTTGGCTTCATTTACTTGGAGAAAGTTGTTGTTCATCCAACTCTTGACTGAATCCAGACTCTTGCCTTAAAAGTAGCTCACATGCCAAAAAAGTGTGATCTAATCTAAACGTCTGCTCAGAATCCTGATGCAAAGAGGAGCAGTTATTTAAGATGAACTACATGACCCCCCCACCCCCGCCCCACTCAGGTTTGACTGACTGAGGCTGAGATGTTTGGGTTGCTGGTCGTTCACATATAGATTCTGCTGAACTCCTCATGTTTGGTTGCAGCTGTTCTTATGTTTTAGAGTGAAAAACTGAAGTCTGGACGGCTTGGACCTGGTTTCACCAGCTGAAGGACTGAGAGCAGAAGCAGCATTCTGAGCCGCAGAAACATGGATGGAGGAGCCTCTGTGGGTCTGTGTTACCATGGAGCTGCTCTTGATGATGGAGAAGATGGAGGCGAGGATTCCTGAGCAGATGAGCAGCTCTTTCTGCTGCCTCAGATGCAGATGGATGTGATGCAGGACCACAGGAAGCAGGATCCTTCGAGACTCTGGGGACAGAAACACACACAGGACATGGTGAGCCCATCCCATAATAGACGCTTCAGTGTGAGGTGTGTTTGTGCGGGTTTGCTCGGAGTCCAAAGACGTTTTCACATCAACCATCAAGAAGAAAAGCAGAAGAAGCTACCCGGGAAGGAGAAGAGTCTGCTGTCCACGGTCCGAGCGATGGACTGCAGCTTCACCACATCCATGGACTGTCCTATGTGCACAGTGGACGGCATGCTGCCCAGAGTGCCCCGCACGAACTCTGCCACCTCCTGCACCGTGAACATGTGCAGCAGCTCGTCAAAGATGGCGGGAAAGGAGTTCAGCAGGGCGGCCTGAGGGAGAACGCAGCTTTGTTAGAGAGCTGCTGCTGCTGGGATCCACTAGGAGGAACGTGAACAGACAGAAGGATGTGACGCTGGAGGCCCTGCAGAGGGTCAGCACCAGCTGTGGATGTGGTCGGTGACAGCTTCAGAAAAGGTCAGATGTGGTTTTTTGATTTTTCTAACTGTGACTTTTCCGTTTTTCTTTTTCAGTTTTTGTTCAGTTTACAATAAATGTACAGCAGAAACAGTTTTACCAGAAATGTCTGCTCAGTTCTGATGAACACCCATAAAACAGAAGAACAATTCATTTCCCCTGGAGAGAGAAAAAGAGTTCACATTTGAACTGGGTGTGTGTAGGTGTGTGTGTATAGGTGTGTGTGTATAGGTGTGTGTGTATAGGTGTGTGTGTATAGGTGTGTGTGTGTGTATAGGTGTGTGTAGAGGTGTGTGTGTGTATTGGTGTGTAGTGGTGTGTGTGTGTATTGGTGTGTGTGTATTGGTGTGTAGTGGTGTGTGTGTGTATAGGTGTGTGTGTATAGGTGTGTGTGTGTGTATTGGTGTGTGTGTATTGGTGTGTAGTGGTGTGTGTGTGTGTTGGTGTGTGTGTGTGTGTATTGGTGTGTGTGTATTGGTGTGTAGTGGTGTGTGTGTGTATTGGTGTGTGTGTGAGGTCTTTCCCTTAAACCTGCTGGACAGGTGAATCAGGACTCTGCGTTTCTCACAGGTATCCAGATTTCCACTTACTGACAGCGGCGGCGGCGGCGGCCGCAGAGCGCTGGAGCTCGTGGCCTGAGTGCAGCTGGCTTGCCCTCCCCCAGGAACCTGTCCTGGGGGAGGGGGATGGATTTGGACCGGACCAGGGACTAGAGCTAAGGGGGCAGCAGGCACAGTACCAGGTCCAGAGACTTGACCGGCGCCTGGACAGGGCTGGGAACCCAATGGGTTAGGGGGGGGGGGTCAGGACCACATCGGAGGGTCAACATTTGAAAAAGGTCAAGAGAAAAGGAGAGAAAGTTCGGAAAAGTGCGAATAAAAAGGTGCAGAGAGAAGACGCCGATCAGTTCAGAGAAACAGGAAGTGGCTGCAGAAAGTCACGTCTGGACCGTCAGAGCGGTTCTGCTTCCCAAAGAGACGCCCCCCCCCCCTTTGCCCTAAGAGTTCTTCCTCACCTGAGTGAAGAGGAGGGTCTCTGAGCTGCGGCTGTCCAGACTCAGGACGAAGCGGATGGACTGGAAGAGCTCCTGGATGCTGGTTCGAAACTGCTCCTCCTCCATCCCACAGGTGGCCCGGGAGTAGAGGATGCGGGACTGGACGATGAACTTGAACAGGTACTCCAGGGCCTGGGGGGAGGGGGGCATGAAGACTCGATGAAGACGATGGACTCCTGACAAAATTCACTTTCTAATAATTCTGAATGTTTGTTTTCTGTCAGGGATGTGAGGATGATGATGATGATGATGATGGTGATGGTGATGAGGACATCATAGTAATGAAGGGGGCGGGGCATGCAGACTCTGTGGGTCCAGATGGGCGGGGCTCTCACCCTCATGGCTTCCTGGATGTGGTCCTGCCTCACCACCTCAGCAGAGCGGTCCATGTACCACTTCAGGCAGCGGATCAGCTCTCTGAAACAGACACGCGTGTTCTCTGAGCTCCAGCTGAGGAAAACGTTCGAATCCGCAGCGACGGCGGGAGGCCGGCCGGTCCGGCTGCATGTCAGCTAAATCCAATCCACTGTATTCACAGAGCACGTTTCCCTAACAAACTGTTTCCAAAGTACAGACATGAAAATGAGATAAGAAATATCAAACAAAATTAAAAACAAGCAAAACACAAAAATCAAATGGAAAAAAAAGAAGCCAGAGAATAAAAATGGGTTTTAAGACTCTCCACAGAGGGCGCTGTTCTGACATGAGGAGGCAGAGCGCTCCACAGCTGAGGGCCAACAGCAGAGATCGCTCTGTCTCCTCTAGTTTCCAGCCTCGTCATGGAATCCACGAGCTGGAGCTGACCTCTGACCTCTGAGCTCAGAGCACGAGCTGGTTTATCCTATCCTAGAGAGGTCAGAGATGTATTTTGGGGCCATGTAGAGATTTAAAAACAAACAATGACCTTTTAAAATGCATCCTAAATTAACAGGAAGCCAATGCAAAGACGCAAGAATGGGTGAGATGTGCTCGTATTGTTTGGTTCCTGTTAAAAGACCATTAAATCCAAAGGCATGTTGGGAGCGGGCGGAGTCAGTAAGCAGGTCATGTGACTAAGGTTTAGTTCAAAATCATAAACAGACATCAAGCATCAGCAAAAGATGAAGAAGCGGGCGCCACCTTTTCCTGAAAGGAAACCCCGAGCAGGTCAGAGGTCAGGATGGGAGCGAACCAGAGAAGACACTCACCTGTAGGCGAGGGCGCCGGCAAAGTGTTTCTGGATGTAGGTGTCCATCACGGGCCTGAAGTGGTAATATTTACTGTCCCTGAGCAGGTTGATGATGAACACCTGACAGGGATGAAGCACAAGAACAAGGCAAACACGTCACTGCAGGAACCAGCTGGAACCCCAGAACCAGAGAGCGACACCAAGCAGGTTTAGATGTTTGAACAGGACCGCCTCCTGCTGCCGCCGGCAAACAGGAACATTCCCGCCCTGCGCTCCAGACCGCGCCCATCCCCATCCAGCTGGGAGGAAGAAAGACTGGCGTCTTCTCCACTGATGGAGGACTTTCCTCCTCCAGGAAGGCAGAGGAGCTTCATCCTGCCGACAAGCCAGGTGGGAGGAGCTCCTGCCGACACACCAGGTGGGAGGGGTTCCTGCTGACATGCCAGGTGGGAGGAGCTCCTGCCGACACGGCAGGTGGGAGGAGCTCCTGCTGACACACCAGGTGGGAGGAGCTCCTGCTGACACGCCAGGTGGGAGGGGTTCCTGCTGACATGCCAGGTGGGAGGAGCTCCTGCCGACACACCAGGTGGGAGGAGCTCCTGCTGACACACCAGGTGGGAGGGGTTCCTGCTGACACGCCAGGTGGGAGGAGCTCCTGCTGACACTGCAGGTGTGAGGAGCTCCTGCTGACACGCCAGGTGGGAGGGGTTCCTGCTGACACGCCAGGTGGGAGGAGCTCCTGCTGACACTGCAGGTGTGAGGAGCTCCTGCTGACACGCCAGGTGGGAGGAGCTCCTGCTGACACGCCAGGTGGGAGGAGCTCCTGCTGACACGCCAGGTGGGAGGAGCTCCTGCTGACACGCCAGGTGTGAGGAGCTTCTGCTGACATGCAAGTGTCTTGTGGGAGGAGCTTCTGTGCTGTGGAGGAGTGAGGAGCGAGCAGCTGCAGCGCGGCTTCTTCACAGATCAGGTTCAATCAGACACTTCTGGCCCATGAGGCTCTGCTGTCGCGATGTTGTGACACACAGCATCACAACACTGATTCAAGCCGACAACCAGCCACATCTGCAGACGTCTGATTTTGGCTTCATCCTCCTCCTCATACCTTCCTCTGATCTGTTTCAGAAAAGCGTCTCTGAACTGTTTGCGTCTCGTCAGCCAGACGTACCAAAGACTGGAAGACCAGCGGCCCGTACTTCTCCGTGTTGTCATCCAGGATGGAGAACAGGGTGTCCAGGATGTCCTGGAGAAACTGGAGAACAAAGAGGTTCCCTGAGGCTGGTGTCACTCAAAGCTTGGTTTATCATCAGAAATGTTCTGAAACAAAAGTCATGAAAGCTGAGATAACGTTATTGTTGTTTTTGACATTAATGACGTTTTTGTCCCAAACTGAACAAGAAAAACAGATTTTCTACTGGATTTCTTTGTAGCTCATTTATCAAACAGCTTTTTTTATCTGAAAAAACTAAAAATCAAAACATTTTGTCTGTTATGTTCCAGCTTCCAAAGATAGAAACCAAAGTTCTCCAACTAAGTGAAGAAGCTGATCAACCAAAACGACCATGAGTCCCACCCCCCCACCTTGACGATCTCTTCACCGCTGACGTGTCGAAGGCGTCCCAGGATGTCCATGACGCGCTCAGGATGAGCCTTCCACTTCAGGAGCGCCAGCAGGTCCACTGAAGAACCCAGAAGAACAGAGTGAGACCCAGGAAGACCACGCTGCTCTACCCAGGGGGCGGAGCCTACACTTTGAAGTATCTTCAGAGGCCACTGCCGACCTGGGCTCCCACCCCGCCCTGATGAAGATCAACCTCACCATTCTGCGTCAGCTTGGTGGAGGAGAGCTGGGTGGAGATCCAGAAGGTCTCCTTGCTGCTGCGCTGGAAGACCAGGCTGGACGGGACGCTGGGGCAGCTGCTGACGTCCTCCTTACAGCAGGGGAGGCCCAGGTAGAGGGCGTGGTTACTGAAGGTGGTGTTCTCGTCACACTGAGGCCAGCAGAATCCATCGTGGTGAGGAGGAGGAGGAGTCACACGTCATGAATGAAGGAATCCCAAAAGCTGGGAGGTTTGAATCCAGGCGAGCAGGGGGAGCGTCTGACCTTGTAGACGTAGAGCTCGTGGCTGTCGTCGGACAGAGTGGTCCCGTCCTCCCTCATCAGGGGGGTGAAGGCGAAACCGAACAGCTTCTTCTCTCCTTTGTCCTTGGCTGCAGGCAGAAGAACGCAGAACGTCAGACGCCAGACGTCAGAACGGCGAGAAGCTCCTCCGCTGCAGGACACTGACTGGAACAATGTCGGAACTCGAAGCGCAGGTGGGAGCCTCGGAAGCGGTCGATGGGGATGGGCAGCTTCACCACCTCGCTCCAGCGGGGGCTGTTGTTGTGGTACAGCACGAAGGAGCGGTACTCCGGGAAGCCGGGCTCCCCCGAGCCCAGACTGATGCAGTCCTGCAGGGGGGCAGAGTTTATTCAGCACCGCTGCCCCCCACACCCCCCCACACACACACCTCCTGCACCTCAAACGAGACACATGACTATTCAAGAAAATGTGACATGTAAAAACTTTTCTGCCAGCAGGTTTGAGGTTCCAAACCAGCTGAAGATGCAGTGAAAGTTCCCCAAAGGAAACCCTGACAAAAACCAAGACGTAGATGGATCATTCCATCCTCCAAGCCAGAGTTTGGCCAGGTGCATGCTGGGTAACACGGGTGAGCAGATTTCTGTACCTTCAGTATTTCTCCATCAGCGTAGAGGACGTACATGGTGACCTCGATGTTCTTCTGAACGCTCTTTCCCCCCCTTTCAAAATCCCCCCGCTCCAGAGTCAGGTACAGGTCGTTCCGGACGTCACCTGGGTCAGAGACGGACATGTGAACAGGAAGTGGACAAAGGCCTGAGGGTTGTAGGTGTTTTGTGACAGGAATCCCGTTTAACCGCCAAGCTTTATGAATCTGTCTAAACCTGAAGCTGCCGCTCCTGCATCTACTCAACCACACATGCGTGTAGCCCAACCCTTAAGCCGCGGCGTCCGGACCCGCGGCGTCCGCAGCTACACCCACAGAGTTACACCCGTGCTGAAGCACAGACGAGGTGAAACCCGCCTGCAGCATTTCTGACTCCTTCAGCGTCAGCAGGACATCAACACAGGCGTGTTTCATTTCTCATCTTCAGATGTCCTTCTAGAGGAGACGTCAAGATGAATATGTCAGGAGGGGGGGTAAATGTGTTAGAAAGGGGGGTAAACACTCACCCATCCCTGCCGGAGGGCAGCAGAGCTTAATGTGTGTGAAAGAGGTGTGAAAGCGCCTTCAGCGCCTCAAAGGTGTGTGCTTCAAAACACAGGCCTGCTGCTGCCACGGCAGCTTCACAGCCTTATACTGAGGGGGGGGTGCATTTAAACTATAAAGATGCTGCTGCTGATGATGATGAGGAGGAGGAGGAGGATTACATCTTTAACAGCTTCGGCTTCTCCTGCTGGCAGGCAGAAATGAATTCACACTGAAGGAAAACATCCCAGTTTGGAGTGAAGGACAGTTATAAATACGCCTGAAAGCCTTCAGGAGCTTAACTTTAACAAACCTGCTAATGTCAAACATTATTAATGAGCGCTGTGCCCTCGTTTCAGCAGCAGCAGCAGCAGCAGCAGCAGCATTACCAGTGTCAGCCATGACCTGCTGCTGCTGTAAGCTTCTGCTTTCAGCTCTGCCCTCATTCAGCTTTTTATCCTGCAGGTCTTAGTCAGCGGCAGCTTTCAGCATCTGTGACTGACACCGTTGACCCCAAAAAAGGTGCAGAGAGAAGACGAAGTGAAGAGTGAAGTGTTGGACATATGCAACAGAGGATGTCACACGGTTTGGATCAGAGTCAAACTGCAGGTTTGTGCTCCTGCTCAAAAAAACAAAGAAATGAAAAAGAAAACAAAACATGGGTTTAGCCCTGAGGGGGCGGAGCTTCCAAAGCCAAGACGCACCAGGCATGATGACGTCCGGGAAGCCCAGTTTCCGAGTGATGGCCACCCCTTTGCTGAAAATGAGCGGGTTCTCTCTGCGGACCAGCTCCATGTCGCCTCTGAGCAGCTGCAGGGAGATGATCAGACCTGGAGACAAACAGTTCCCGCTCATTTCTGACTGTTTCATGTAGAAACTGAAGCTGAGCAGCACTAATGACCAAACCACCGGAGCATAACGTGGTAACATGAAGCCAGTCACGTCCTGAGGACCTGCAGCCTGGAGCGTTGCTCCTGGGAGTTTGGATCAGAAAACGTCGGACTCTCGTCAGCATCAGTTGATGATCAATGACTGAGATGCTGCTGCTAATTGAGTATGGCGTTTCATGGCTGCCGTTAATTGAACAAGTGCAAAGACAACGGAGTGAGGAACCTTACAACCGCGCAATGCTAACCGAGCGTCCGAACGCTCCCGAACGCTCCTGCACGCTCACTGGGTTTGTGCGCAGTGTTTGGGGGGGTGTCTGTCACTTGGGGGCGGTGTTTAGGGGGCCTGATGTTAAATCCGGTGAGGCAGGGGGCGGGAATTTGGTTTGAATGGACCTCAGCTTATTATCATGTTACAGCTTCAGCAAAAAGCACTGAAAATATAGAATAAATAGATTTATAAAAATGGAAAAAATTGGAAAAAGCTACGAGAGACAGTTTTCTAAACAAAAACACACACACACAAAGACTGAGACACACCCAGCCCTACCATAGCTGCTGCTGGGTGCTGTGTATTTGGTGCTGGACTTGCGGATGATGTTGTCATGAACCTGGTACCATTCATTCTCATTGTTGCAGCTGCAGAGACACAAACTCGTCAGATCAGAAGGAAAACAGTAGGAGAAACTCTGAGAGGGTTCAAGAACAGACGGTGGAGTTTAGGATTCCAGGATGCTGACAGGTACAGGATGTTTACCTTATGGCAGGGAAGCTAGGGAAACGGGCATGCATAGTCATGCACAGGTGGTCACGCTAACACAGGTGCAGACGCTAACACAGGTGCAGATGCTAACACAGGTGCAGACGCTAACACAGGTGCAGACGCTAACACAGGTGCAGACGCTAACACAGGTGCAGACGCTAACACAGGTGCAGACGCTAACGCAGGTGCAGACGCTAACGCAGGTGCAGACGCTAACACAGGTGCAGACGCTAACGCAGGTGCAGATGCTAACATAGGGGCAGATGCTAACGCAGGTGCAGACGCTAACACAGGTGCAGACGCTAACACAGGTGCAGATGCTAACACAGGTGCAGACGCTAACACAGGTGCAGATGCTAACGCAGGTGCGGATGCTAACATAGGGGCAGATGCTAACGCAGGTGCAGATGCTAACATAGGGGCAGATGCTAACACAGGTGCAGACGCTAACACAGGTGCAGACGCTAACACAGGTGCAGATGCTAACACAGGTGCAGATGCTAACACAGGTGCAGATGCTAACACAGGTGCAGATGCTAACATAGGGGCAGATGCTAACACAGGTGCAGATGCTAACACAGGTGCAGATGCTAACACAGGTGCAGATGCTAACACAGGTGCAACTTTTTGGTCAGTAGAGTTCAGATCTTCAGGTCAGACTTTGGAATCTCCTTCCTGCTCATGTTTCACCTGCTGAGGATCAGCACCTACGTGTAAACTTTCAAGACGAAGTCTTTCTCCTCCTTGAGCTCTGAGATGGTTTGCAGCACATCACTCATGGCCAGGACGGCACAGCCGTACGGTCGACGGTACTGAACGTGGGCGGGGCCTTTCTTACTGTCATTCAACAACATACGACCTGCAAAAGGCAAAATGTGCGTTTTATTTTGAAAAGTTCTCCCTTCAAGGCTCGATGTTCAAACTGACCAGTTCGAATCACTTGAGAGATGATGTAGAGATCCCGCTTCATATCTTTGTTGCTTAGATCCTACCAGACAAGACAAAGGTGATCAAAACGGCCCCGCAGCGGTAAAAAGGCCCCTCAGAATGGGTCTTTAAAACTAAATGTGGTTCTGAATCTGTTACCGTGAAGAGCGCACACAGTCTGTCCACCTTCTCCGGGTTCTTCGGCCCTCCGTTCTTGTTCAGCCTCACCATGAACTTCTCACTAGAACACAAGGTCAGAGGTCTGAGCTTCCTGTTCTCTCAGCGAGACTGGAGGTAATAGAGTAACTGTAAGTAATAGAAGGTAACAGAGTAACTGTAACTTATAAAAAGGTATCTGAGTAACTAAGAGAGGGTAACTGAGTAACTAAAAGAAGGTAACTGAGTTACTCAAAGTCATAAAAATACTCCTCCTCAGCACAAAGGTTCCTCTCGGAAATAAACATTTTTCATTCCTGCAGTAAAAATCTGTGTCAGTTTAACTAGAAACAATTAGATGGCCCTCCAGCTTTGACCCCCACCTGAACCTGCTGCCCCCCCCCCCCCCCCCCAAACACAGCCTGACACACCGACTCACAGAAAATGACCAAGAAGACCCGAATCCTAGCAGCCAAACAGAAGACTCACATCAGAGTCTTGACTTGTTATGAGAGGAACACAAGAATAAAACGTTTATTCTTATTCTTTGTGTTATCTTAACAGGAAAAGACGTTTCAAGTGCTTCTGCTCAAATGCTGCTTCACTTTGCCGTGTTGGAAACGTTAGCATTGGAGGAGCAGTTCGGAGGTAAACCGACAGCACGGCGACAAAAACACAGTAGCAGCAGAAAGGAGGAGAACCTTCTAGAAGTTCCTCGTGTTCTGCTGAAGTTCAGGTTCTCATCAGCATCTTCGTCTTCTGCTCTTCTATTGTATCAGCATCTCAGAGGAGAGAAGAGGCCACGCTGTGTGTGTGTGTGTGTGAGTCTGTGTGTGTGTGTGTGTGTGAGTCGGTGAGTCTGTGTGTGTGTGTGTGTGTGTGTGTGTGTGTGTGTGTGTGAGTCGGTGTGTGTGTGTGTGTGTGAGTCGGTGAGTCTGTGTGTGTGTGTGAGTCTGTGTGTGTGTGTGTGTGTGTGTGAGTCTGTGTGTGAGTCTGTGTGTGTGTGTGTGTGTGAGTCGGTGAGTCTGTGTGTGTGTGTGAGTCTGTGTGTGTGTGTGTGTGTGTGTGTGTGTGTGTGAGTCTGTGTGTGTGTGCATTGCATGTGTGTAGTTGAAGCTCTCAGTTCCTCCTGACTCTCCATGAACAGACGGAGGCAGATTCTCCTTCAGCCCCTCTCTGCCCCCCCCTGGTGATTCTGCCTGAAAGTGCATCATTTATGGCTTTCATGGGCTCATGTATTTTTTACGCCCATTTGCTGTTTCATAATTTAGACAACGTGAGAGAGAGGAAATGACATGATGGCAGGAGAGACATTCTGAGCTTTTACCTTCAGAAGAACACATTCCTGTGAAATGATGACTTTCAATACTGTGTCTAAACTAAAACCAACTTATCCTGATGTCACATCTTTGGGACGTTCTTTACTCCAATTGTAACGTTTGCTGTTGTGTTGTGAAAGTTTAGCAAGGTTAGCAAAGTTTAAACAGCTAAAAAGGACAAATCTGCGGCTCCAACAGGGTTTGCTGCTCTAAGCAACATTCACTCATGGACCGTCTCATCAAAAGAACACGATTACAAACAAAGATCAGTCCAGGACTCTGGAGAGCGCTTCAGTCTGATGACATCATCATTAAAGGACACCTGAGCGTCCCAACAGAACATGATCTACAGGCTGAAAGCAGAGCTCAGTCTAAAGTTTGAAACATCTGCTTGACTGTAGACAAAGTTCTGACCGATGGTGTCATACTGCGTTTTCCCCCGCGGGCCACAGGGGGGCAGTCCATTCACACCTCCAGTTCTGAGGCGGTTCTGCTCGGAGAGCATTTCCCTCCTGTTGAAGGACAGACGTTGGTTCTGCTCCTGACCATCTTTTAAAGCAGGCAGCAGTGGATGCAGTTTGTTTTCCCTAAACACCAGCAGAACCACCTCAAAGTCCTGTAGAGGCTGTGGCCATGAAGCACAAAGCTCCACTGTTCTCACAGGTTTTCAAATCTTTCTTTTCTTCATAGAGTCGAGTCCCTGGATCCGGTGATCCGGTGATCCTGTGATCCGGCCGGAGCGGAGGCGGGGCTCCTACTGACACCAAAGTCACCAGTGAGCATGTTTTTGGGGGAGAACATGCAGACCCCAGCCGGGATTCACCCGGTCGCTGATGCAGACGAGCAAGAACGTTTCTATCCAACGACCAGAACAGAAGGAGCAGGAATCAGAGTTTTCTGAACCCGTCTCTGCTTAGCTTTTTATAGGTTTCAAATATTTAACATTCACATATTGGAGCTGCTCTGACAAACCGTCAGCATATAAACGTCATGGCAACGATGTCAATAAACGGCTTATCTCAGCTTATCTCCAGCAGGCGGCAGACGGCTGCGCAGACGGCCGCGCAGACCCTCATGCAGACCCCAGCCCGGTCTAATCTCCCTCCACCTGTCTGTTCCACCCACCACCTGTGCAGCGACGCTGGGGGGTCAGACGCTCCGACAGCAGGACAGAAGAGCGGGGATTAAGTCACCTACGATAGCTTCAGATGGGGGGGGGGTCCAAAAGGATTGTTATGCAAACGGTAAAGAAGATTTGATTGTTTTTAGTGATAATTATGGGAACATTTAAAGTCCTTACAACCCCCCCCCCCCCCCAACACAAAATATTCAAAGAACATCAACCTTTGCCTCACAGCTGATTTTCTTCGGGTCCCTCTTCCTCACAAACACGACACTAACGGACGGGACGGCGAGTGAATCTCAGACCCTCCCACACTGAGCTCGGCGCTCCAGCGGGCGGATGGCGTTCCCCCCCCCTCCACTTTTCTAAATGCAGATGTCAGCACTTTGTTTACGAGTCCATCTTTTCCTGCTGTCAGCTGTCATGGCAGCTGTGGGTCAGTGGCAGCTCTTCTTCCCCTCCTCCTCTTCATCATTGCTGGGGGGTCTGCAGGATTTCAGCTTGTTTTCAGTCAGGTCTCTCCTGCAGAGGGTGGATGTGGGAAACGCTCCTGGAAGTCCTGAGTCTTCGTCTGCAGATGGACCTGCGATGACTGACCGCTCCCGGACCCGGACATCCCAAAACCCCGCAGCACCTTTGCAGGTCAACGCCCCCTACAGGTGACTGAGGTCTACTGAACATTCAAACCAAAGTTCCACACGTTACCCAGACGGATGTCAGCTGGAGTCCACCCTGAAGCCAAACCCAGGGTACCGGGCCTTCCCCACAGAACCACACTGTGAGACCTGGTGGCAGTCGAGGACTTAATCCATGAAGTAAGTCACCTTATCTCACCTCGCTGAGTGGAACCGCCCCGATAATCGTTCATTCTATTTGAACGGCTTTCAGGTCATGGGTCACTGGCCAAAATCAAACCTCAACATCTCTGAGTCATACAGAGAAGGATTTCTGAACAGATCCACCTGGAGGTCAGATCTTCAACCAGAAACCCAGATATCAGATTTCTGGGGTCTCAGAGTTCTGGGTGCTGCCCCCCAGGGGGCAGGCTGATGGTTTGGTGAGGTGAATGGTGACAAGAGAGAGTTACTCTCGCCTCAATGAACAGTTAAGGGCTTGATGGGGGGGGGTCTCTTCTACTCAATGATAAAAGGCTGTTGCGGGTTTGCCCCCCCCCCCCCTTGTGTTTAGAAAGAGTAACCGAAGCGTTTGAACGATAATTGATGGATGGATGGATGATGGATGGATGGATGAATGGATGATGGATGGATGATGGATGGATGGATGGATGGATGGATGGATGATGGATGGATGGATGGATGGATGATGGATGGATGGATGGATGGATGATGGATGGATGGATGATGGATGGATGGATGGATGGATGGATGGATGGATGGATGGATGGATGATGGATGGATGGATGGATGATGGATGATGGATGGATGATGGATGGATGGATGGATGGGATGGATGGATGGATGGATGGATGGATGGATGATGGATGGATGGATGGATGGATGGATGGATGGATGGATGGATGGATGGATGGATGGATGATGGATAGATGGATGGATGGATGATGGATAGATGGATGGATGATGGATGGATGGACGGATGTATGATGGATGGATGATGGATGGATGGATGATGGATGGATGGATGGATGGATGATGGATGATGGATGGATGGATGGATGGATGATGGATGGATGGACGATGGATGGATGGATGGATGGATGGATGGATGGATGGATGGATGATGGATGGATGGATGGATGGATGGATGATGGATGGATGGATGATGGATAGATGGATGGATGGATGGATGGATGGATGGATGGATGGATGGATGGATGGATGATGGATGGATGATGGATGGATGGATGGATGGATGGAGGATGGATGGATGGATGATGGATGGATGGATGATGGATGGATGGATGGATGGATGATGGATGGATGGATGGATGGATGGATGGATGGATGGATGGATGGATGGATGATGGATGGATGGATGGATGGATGGATGATGGATGGATGGATGATGGATAGATGGATGGATGGATGGATGGATGGATGGATGGATGGATGGATGGATGGATGGATGATGGATGGATGGATGGATGGATGATGGATGGATGGATGATGGATAGATGGATGGATGGATGGATGGATGGATGGATGGATGGATGGATGGATGATGGATGGATGATGGATGGATGGATGATGGATGGATGAAATGGGTCGTCATCCATCCATGACTTGAATTTTTCTCAACGGTTATAGAAAATCAACAATCTGCAGTTTTACATTTATTGTTTCTAATAAGGTCATGAATATATCTTAACTAGATTAGACCCGTGAAGGGGGGTCTAAGGGCAGGGATGCCAGTATAGCTTAGTCAGTTTGTTAGTTTATTTTAGTATTTTCCTATTGACTCTTTGTATTCATGATCCTTTTGAGTTCATGTTTTACTTCAAAGCCCATCGAGACGACTGTTGTTGTGATTTTGGGCTCTACAAATAAAATTGAATTGAATTGAATTAAATTATATAATTTTATTTTTATTGATTTTTTCATTAGTGTTATTGCTGTCAGCTGTTTGAAATAGACTCATCAATAAATCAGTATTGATGGCCTCTTCATGGAGTCGCAGACAGATCCCTGTTCTAAGAATCTGAGTCGAGCTCTGACTGCACAGTCCTAACAGGACAGCCATGGGGGCCACACCCAGATATTTGGGGGCACAAAGCCCACATTCTGGACCCCAGGCATGATGGACGAGGCGTGCTCAAACCCACCTGATGGCCTTCCCCTCCCTCAGGTCATACAGGCAGAAGAATATGTCCGTGTCCTCCCCGATGCTGTTGTACGAGAAGCTTTTCAGGTTGACCAGAAGGTGGTGTGGTACCGGAACGCGACCCGGTTCTCCGTGGCGCTGCTTGTTGTTCTCACTCTGGAAAGAAAGAACATTTTAAAAAAAAGTGTTGTTTAGTCTGCCGGGAACACTTTTCAGGAAGTACGAGCGTTTTTCTGGGTTTTATACTTTTATTTTGTTGATCCTGCAGAGTTTATTAGGACTTTTCTAAAACAGTCATTTTGTTTCAAACTGTCATCATTTTCTCTAGGATTCAGCTGTTTATCAATCCTTTAAAATATCGACAGACTGATTTCTGAATGAGACAGAAGAAAATGAAGAGAACCTGTGCGGTGCTCTGCTGGACGCTGTGTCTGCTGGACAGGTGCTGGAAGAAAATCCAGAGAGATCATGAGTCCTTACATCCACACACATCCTGAACGTTTCCCCTGACTTTCCTGCTTTTCTCTCTACCTTTGTCCGGTTCACAGCTAGAGAAACAAAACTCCTTTATATAGCTAAAACCAACTTTTCATATCTACACCCCCCCAAACTGATTTACACAGGACTTAGGAATCAAACTAAACTCTCGTCACACGTTATCCTGCATCTCTGGATATGAAAGGCTTCTGTCATCAAATGCTCCTCATTGACAGATGATTTCTCCACAGTCAATGACTCCAAACTCTCTCCGGAGGCGGAGTGTTTAAAGGCGCCTCCTAACGGCGCTCCTCCTTCTTTTTCTTGGAAAGCTACATTGTTTGTGTCTGCAGAGACGGCAGCAGCAGACACAAACATTAGACATCAGATTCACATCCAACACCAGCGAGAGGATGAAGATCTCTGAGGAACACCGGTCCTGAAATATTCCGTCTGCACGGATGGACTGAAGTGTGCTGCTCTGACGTTAACCGGTTGTCATGAGGGGAAAACGCTGGCCAGCAGATCCGGTTGGCGAGGAGAACATGGCTGGATCTCTGAGAACTCCTGCTGCTGTTCTTCAAACAGGAGCTGCAGCTGCTTTAGGATCTGGGTTAAGTTCAGGTTTAGGTCACAGAAAAGAGGCCTTACCATCCTGTAAAGGTCTGACACGCTTATCTGATCTTCATCAACCATCTCAAAGTCCTTCCTTGGCACCAGGTCCAACCCCAGATGTCTGAGAGGAAAGAGAGGATCTGTCAGCTGATGGTACAAGCCCCGCCCCTTTGAAGCTGCATACCAGCAAACACTCAGTGTAAAAGTGTTTAATGTGTCGTTCTGTTTGATATTCTGAGGCAGCCAAATCTTCACTGACAAACGTTTTGAGTTTGTTTGAGGCCATGAACGAGCAGCAGGACAAACTGCAGAACAACAACGCAGAGTTTTATCTCTGCGTCTGTGAGCAGAACACGACTCTGAAATCATCTGGATCCCCTTTGTTCTGAGACAAATCTTCATCCTTTGTCCTGCAACGTCATCCTCAGTCAGTTCTTCCTGTTGTGACTGGAGGTTTGAGCTAAAACAGAAATAAAAAACCCTGATGGGTCTCCGTCCTGACTTCCCACATCCAAACCTTCAACCCCGCCATCCTCTGTGCTGTCAGAACCACCAGAACCCTCTGCTGCTTTCTAAAGGGAGGTCTACAAAGTCCTCTCTTGTGGTGTTCTGTCCCGCCGCTCTCAGCCTCACTAACACCATCATTTGTGCCGTCAGCTCTTCTCACTCGTTGCCCCAGTCCAGCCGGACGGTGATGTGCCTCTTCACGTCTCGGCTCTGGTCCTGCGTCAGGTGACCTGACAGCAGCTGCCGCCGCAGGTCGATCAGCTCCAGCATCACGTGGCGAACCTTGTAGAACAGATCCACCTTGTGTTTCTGCAGAAGGAAAAAAGAGGAGATGTTCATCCGTCTGCCCAGTCAGTCAGGACTAAAGTCATCAGCTTTGTTTTGGAAAAGAAAGGAAACCTTTTTAGAGAAAACGTTTAACAAGTAAAACATAAAAAGTTGTTTTTGGACATTAAAGTCAATACATTTCTAACTGGAGTTTATCAGAAATTCTAAAGCTTCAAGCTGAGGTCACATCACAGCCCAAACCATGATCCTCCCTCTGCTGTTCCCAACATCTGAGCTTTACTCAGAAACTAGAAGAAGGTGTTTCGTTTTTATTTGGAGAACACTTTAGATGCGTCTCATGTAAAGCTGCTGGGATCTTTTCAGGACGTTCTCCACAGGGACGGCCGTCCTCCTCTGAAGGACCAGGTCTGCAGGACTCAGACCTGGACTGAGTCCTGCAGACCTGGTCCTTCAGAGGAGGCGCTTCCAAAACAATCATGTCACGTAACTAATACATTCAATGTGAACACACAGGTTTGGATGGAGCGGCCTAGTCTTCAACCCCCTCAGTGATGGGTTGACTGACGGATAGAACAGGGAAAACTGTTGAAATACCATCATGAGGTTCTTGAGGTTCTCCTCTAGGGAAACCCTCCCGGTGTTCCTGCCTCTAATCAAAGCCGCTGCAATTGGCCTCTGGACTTCTCAAACGCATGTTTACCTTCTAAGAGCAGAACAGAGGACCATATAAGGGTCATGGGCTGCCCCTGACCACTCCCCCTCAGCCCTTCTCACCAGCCTGTTAGAGCAGCTACAATGAGGGCGGAGCTTGTTTTAATGAGTCTTCTATGGCAAACTGCTGAAGGAGGAGAACCTGGACGGAACGTGCTGGTCCATCAGCAGTCCTCCTTCACGAACACACCACATGAAGGATCCCTCCATGTGGACCCCCCCCGAGGTTTCTGCTTTTTTAGGAGTTTTTCCTCACAGAGAAGGAGGGTCAAAGGGCAGAGATGTTAGTTTAGTCTGTTTAGTTTAGCCATTACCTGTTGAATTCTATGACTTTATGATTCGTGTTTATTCCACAACTCCCAGCATGAAGTCCGTTGAGACGACTGTTGATGTAAACATTGGACTGTATTGAACTGACTTTCAGCAAGAGAAGAACTGAACACAGAAGACTAAAAGAAAAGATAAATAAAACTTTCAAATTGTTTTGAAAAGTGTCATCTGTGAACATTCACAGGACAAAGACGACATTCAGCCGCTGAACCACAGGTGGTATCTGATGGTTACATTTTGGCGCCGTGTGGGCCGGCGGAGCCACCATCAGTGTGGCGGTGTGGTGTTTCTGACTGCAAGCCTTAATGAAGGCAGAGAAACGCTGCAGAGGCCTGCAGGAAGCCTCTGCAGGAGGCCTCAGTGACTGCTGCTCAACAGTTTCAGGGGTTTGGAACCGTTCATCTGCTGCAGCCCGGATGGTGGCGGGGAAGACGGCGATCAGCTGCTGAGCGCCACAGATTCACATCAACATTAAAATCCTCTGCTGGATCAAAGTGGATGAATCTCAGTTCAGATCTGCAAACTGGCTCAAACTCCTGCTGGGGGGCAGTGTGGGAGGGTAGCAGCCGCCCTCCATCTGAGCTTCAGGAAATCTGGAAAAGTGACAGGATGCTTTGGTGGGACATCTGTCCGTCTCCTTCAGCAGGTTCCACCTTCGTGTTCTTTCACGATTGGATGCAGGAGACCCCAAACAGCTTGTGTGTGTGGGGGGGGGGGGGGTCAGCATCCACCCCCCCCACCTCACCCCTCAGCATCCACCCCCCCACACCTCACCCCACCCCATGACGCCTATGGAAATGCAGGTAAATAAAAAGGGTATCAGAGCCAGAACGGTTCTTCTGACCAACAGAAGGATGAATGGCTGTTCATTTCTCTATAGACATCTATAGGAACACCAGGGGGCGGAGCCACTCAGTCCAGTTCTTATTAACAGTCGATGGCTTAGGCCACCGTGTGTCAGAGAGTTTAGAGCAAACAGTCATTCACCTTTCAGGCTCACGGGATGCTGGAGCCTATCCTGCCCACCTGTGGGCAAAGGCAGGGGGCATCCTGGACAGGTCACCAGTCTGTCTCAGGGTCACAATCACCCTCACATGCACACTCACATGCACACCTAGGGACAATTCAGAGTAACCAGTGAACCTATGAAGCATGTTTTTGGAGGAAGCCAGTCATGCATGGGGGGAACATGCAAACATTTATCCACACGGAAAGGTCCCCCATTGGTGTTCTGGTTCGGGCCCCTCAGCCGGGTCTTGAACCGGGGGCTTTCTTGCTGTGAGGCAAGAGGCTACCCACTGCGCCACCGTGCAGCCGCCAACAGTAATTTGAGCTTAAAGATGCTAAAAGGAATAAAAATGTACAATTCTAAAGAAGAAGTGTTCTTATTGTAGATGATCACCTAAATGATCGGTTGATTGCTGACTCAGCAGCTTTGACGTCGAGTCTTTTCTCAAACTGCATCTGCAGCGATGGAGGTTGGTGTTGATTCTGCAGAAACTCAGCTCCTCTGACAGAAGACAGCTTTCATCTTCTCTGGGAGTCCCTCTCAGCTTCCTAATAGGATGTGAGCCGATCAGAGGGGGCCCTCCTGACGCCCCTGATCCATTAGCAGACGTCCTGCTTCATCTTCACGCCTGTCAGAACAGCTGCTGCCTTCCAGGAAACAAAAGCTGGGACACAAACCGCAGGAGACTCTGCACCGGAGCCTCCGAGGTCCAACCTGCTCAGCTGTTACTGTGACAGCATGAAGAGAAGCCGCAGCCAGAACGCAGCCCCCCCCCCCGGACCGTCAAGGTGTGTTCAACCAAGAACGTTTTCCAACAGATCTGGGAGTCTTTGTTAGTTCTGATGGTTTTTTTATTTGATTTGAAATGGATTTTATTACATGATTTATCAATATCCGGTTCCAAACGTTTATCAAACAGAATTAAGAATCTTGAATTGTCAATAAATCACATGACAAAGATGAATTACTTAAATTATTTTGTAAAAAATAACTTTTAGAAATCAACATGGCAATAAAGTATCCCAATATATGCAGATTATGTTACTTATACAAGTCATTGATATGATTAAAAAATAATACTATATCAGTAAAACAGACACAACACTGTTTCAGGAATTTTCATAGTAAAATTTGATCAAGTATCAAAAGTTAAAAATATGCAAAATTATGCTACATTAGGGAAAATCATGAATCAATTTAAAAACTTTTTTAGAGCAAGTGAAGTAATTTCATTAAAAGTCTATCAATTTAACCATTTTCAATAATTGATTTATCATTTGTTTTATTTTTATTATTTTTTATTTTTTATGATAAAGTAATGCTGTGAAGTAAAATAAAAGGGTCCATATTTTGTCTAATGTCCAAGGTTGGTATTTCTTCTTCTGCTGAATAACAGCTGATCTTCTGGGTTTAAACAGTTTCTAGTCTCTTCCATGTTATGTCTGCAGACATTAGATTCAGGTCCATATCCTTCTTCAGCTGATATCAGCTCAGTGAAAGTTGAGGTCAAGTTGTCTGCAGGTCAGAACTCTCTGCTGTTATTCAGGTGATGTCAGACGATGGAGAAAGTGAGGAATCCAGGTGTCATATTTCTTGAAATTATTTGGTTTATTACTCCATGTTGTTTCAGACAACCGTAAACAAACACTTCTCAAAGTCCTTCATGGTGTTCACAACCAGAACCTTGGACCGGTCCGGTGGACCGAGTGGTTTGACGTAAATCCTGCAGCCTTTAACCCAAGTGTTCTCAATCTGCTTCTGCTTCCTGAGAAGCCGTGCATGTTTGGAGATTTCAGCATTCCTTCTGGTCAGATGGTCGTTCAGATAAGCAGCAGATCCTTTCAGGTTCTTCCTTTGGTTCATCAGAGCTAGCTTGTGTTTGTGATTCACAAACCTGATGAGGATCGCTGGTTTATCCGTCTCCTTTCTCCTGGGGAGCAGGTGACAGGTCTCCATGGTGATGAGATCCAGGGAAATCCCTTTAGATGTGAGAAATGAATGTATTTGCTGATTCAGAGACTCTACACCGCTCTTGGTTTGAGAGGGACTGCTAGCGCTAATAGCATTAGCAGTGCTAGCTCCAGCTGCATTTAGCTTTGCCCGAGGTTTGATTGGTACTCCAGTGAGAATGACATTATTCATCCTTACTTGTTGTTCCACATCGTCCAGTCTTTTCTCCAGAATGTCGACCCGTTTATCTCGTTCAACGTTTTGAGCCCAGAACCTTTGGAACTCTTCCATCAGCTCAATCAGTGGAGCTAGCTTAGCGGTCACTTGTTCCATAAAGGGATACAACGCAACTTGGAGATCATCAATAGGCTTTTTAAGGTCTTCGTAGGTACCCGGAACCGGGTTACAGTTCTAAGACTTCAGGCAGAGAACATCAGAACCAGAATGTCCCCAAACCTCTTCCTCTCAGCTGTTCCCCAGCAGAGACGCATGGTTCTGCTGGAGGTCCTGACTGCCTTGGAGACCCTCTGCAAGAACCCAGAGGAGGACATGGAGCCACTTGGATGAGCGCTGAAACATTTCCAGAAAGATTTAAAGACGCCATGACTCGTCACCTCACAGGAGGAGAACTCTGAGACGTTTCTCTGCTCACACCAACACAGATCCACGGATCACAGAGCTGCAATACAACGTGCAGCTGGACCGCCAGTGCCTTGCCTAAGGACACATCCACACAAGGAAAACCAGAGCAGAAATTGAACCTGCAGGTCAACCGCTCTACACCATGGCCGCCTGCAGTGCTGCCTGCCTGTCTTTATGGACTAAATCCTCCCATAAGAAACCCTGAGACATCCAGAGACCTGCAGTGAAACAAAACGAAGCTCCGCCCATCAACCTGGGTGTGGCTGAGGGGGGGCAGATAACACCTTTACCACTGGTCGGGGGGGGCACATTCAGCACAGAACATGGAGCTTCATGTCAATCTGGCTGCTTCAAGTCTCCTCACATGCTGGAGGAGAACCGGAATCTGGAGTGAGGCCACTTTAACGCAGGAAGACGCTGCACCACGCGTCCATCTGCAGCTCTGCTGTGGACAAACACAGGCGGCAACGGACAGAAACCCCCCCGTTACCATGGCAACCATGGCTGAGTCATCACTGCCAGTTTATGACACTGCATTTACTGAAACCTATGGAAGCAGTAAAGACGAGCACACAGAAGACCCCCCCACACACACACACTGATGCACACACACACACACACACACACACTGATGCACACACACACACACACGCACACACACACACACTGATGCACACACACACACACTGATGCACACACACACACACACACACTGATGCACACACACACACACTGATGCACACACACACACACACACACACTGATGCACACACACACACACACACACTGATGCACACACACGCACACACACACACACTGATGCACACACACACACACACACTGATGCACACACACGCACACACACACACACTGATGCACACACACGCACACACACACACACTGATGCACACACACACACACACACACTGATGCACACACACACACACTGATGCACACACACACACACACACACACTGATGCACACACACACACACACACACTGATGCACACACACGCACACACACACACACTGATGCACACACACACACACACACACACACTGATGCACACACACGCACACACACACACACTGATGCACACACACACACACACTGATGCACACACACGCACACACACACACACTGATGCACACACACACACACACACACACACAGATGCACACACACACACACACAGATGCACACACACACACACAGAGACACAAAGAAACACACAAAAACATCCAAATATTGAATTCTGACACACATAGACACACATAGACACACATAGACACACACACACACACACGGCCGCATGTCAGCGTTAGAGTCTCACAGGTGAGATGGAGGAAGAGCCAGAGCCTGAGCGCGCTCAGTCTGCCTGCAGGTGCAGCTTCCTCCTCCGTCTCCTCCTCTGACCTGCTCGCCGCCTCCATCTTTGGTCGCCCCTTCCTGTCCCGCCCCTACCGTACACCCACCCTAAAGGTCCTCTCCACCCCCACAGCATCAGTGACAAGGAGAGACGGTCCTCCAGGGTTCTGTCTGCTCCGTTCACGGCGACTGCTGGTCTAAGCCCCCCCCCCCCCACGACAAACCCAACAGCTGGTTTGTGAAGAAACGGCGAGTTTAGCAGGAAAATGTCTGGTTCCTGATTTGACCGACCAGCGGCAGGACGACCACGTCTGCCCAGATGCCTGCTGGGATCAGCTGAGGAACTCCACTCCATGACAGACTCAGATTCTGGGAGCAGAAACGTGGAATCTGATTGGTTCCTGAGACCCTCATTCATGTGAAACACCGTAAAAACATGGCGGTCACACATGCTTCCTGCTGTTGCTGCACAAACACGCCAGCAATCTGTCATCTTCAAACAGGAAGAAGATGTGATACCCCCACCCCCCCGAGAACGTCTTAAGAGACGTAAACATGGTGAGTTCAGATTTCAAAGTTTGTTTGAAAAGACCCAGAAAGTTCTGCGTGGCAGAAGCCAAAGCGGTGGCGAGCTGCATGAGTCTGCAGCGCCTCCCACTCACCGCCACGTCTCCTCGCACGTCGCACTCATTCGGAGCGACAGCGGACACCGAGATGTGACCCAACGGCCAGAACTAGAGGAAGCAAACTGTTAGTCCTGCAGAACAGAGCTGTCAGTCAAAGCGTGGAATCCTGCAGGACAGATGGAGACGTCAGCGGCGGCGGCGGCGCAGACCGCCAGCAGACAGAAGCTTCAAAGCCTCATTTTTACACCACAGACCAGAGGAAGAGCAGTCGCTGCACGCACAAACAGACTGGTGCTTCAGATCTGAAGTTCTGACCCGATTACATGAACTGATCCAGAACGGGACTGTTCCTGCCAATTGTGTTGATGTTTTGTCGTCATACGGTGGTGTCAGCATCTCAGACGCTGCTTTCCCACATCCACTGGTGGACTGATTGGTTCTAGCCCCCTCCCTCGGTGTTTTGGGTCAGACTCTGTTGTTGACTTTAGTGCTGATGTGTAAGCAACGACAGAAATGTTTTAGGAAGGAGAAGATTCTGCTGTGCGAGGATGAACGTGAAGGAACGCTGCAACAAACAGCAAATGCTGGAAAAGGTCGACCATCAGATGCTGAGGATTGTGGGTAATGTTTCTGTCCTATAACCTCAAACAGAAAGGCGGTTTCAGAAACATATCTGAAAGGAAAACAACATATGAAGAACGTCAGACACTGAACGGGTCGGATCGTGGAGACAAAAACGTCCTGCATTTCAGATGAGAATACAGGAACGCGCACAAACATGGAAGAACACGCAAGAACATGGAAGAACATGGAAGAACATGGAAGAACATGGAAGAACACGCAAGAACATGGAAGAACATGGAAGAACACGCAAGAACATGGAAGAACATGGAAGAACATGGAAGAACATGAAAGAACACGCAAGAACATGGAAGAACATGGAAGAACATGGAAGAACACGCAAGAACATGGAAGAACATGGAAGAACACGCAAGAACATGGAAGAACATGGAAGAACACGCAAGAACATGGAAGAACATGGAAGAACATGGAAGAACATGGAAGAACACGCAAGAACATGGAAGAACATGGAAGAACATGGAAGTACATGGAAGAACATGGAAGAACATGGAAGAACATGGAAGAACACGCAAGAACATGGAAGAACATGGAAGAACACGCAAGAACATGGAAGAACATGGAAGAACACGCAAGAACATGGAAGAACATGGAAGAACATGGAAGAACATGGAAGAACACGCAAGAACATGGAAGAACATGGAAGAACACGCAAGAACATGGAAGAACATGGAAGAACACAGGATAACAATGCTGCGTCAAAATATGCACTAATAGTTAGCATGATTGAATGAATGAAATATTTCACACTAGTTGGTTTAAAGGCATAAGTATGCGTGTGTGAACAATATCTGTATTGTGTTCATGTTGACATGTGGACACCTTTACAGTTAACAGGTGTGTTTATAACATCTGAATGTGTGTGGACAGGCCCCGCCCCCTCTAGATTTGTATAACACTTGAACCTCACTGTAATGATAAACATCCAGTAAAGTTGTTGCTTTATGCTGCTTCATGGTTCTACCCCCCCCCCTCCTATTATCACCCTCCTATCTCCCCTCCTCTCTAACATCCCTCTCTCTTCTTCCCTTCTTTCCTTTCCTTTTCCGTCCAACACCAAAGATTTTCAAATATGATTGAAATGAATAAAGTTTGTCCTGGATTCCAAAAGGGGTTTATTCAGACATTCCTCTGGTTTGTCAGTAGATTCATAAACCCTGTTGTTAAAGTTAAATCTGTCCTTCAGCTCTCATCTGTCTGCTCAGCTGTTGGACAGGACAAGTTAAAAAAAAAAAAACATGCATCAGTGTCATCCTGCACGTTCCGTCACGTTCCGCCACGTTCCGTCACGTTCCGCCACGTTCCGTCCCGTGTCAGTGTGATACCAGCTGGACACTGCAGAATTATCCACGCGTCAGGTTCTAAAAGTGAAACAGACTCCTACTCTGGTTCTTCATCTGAGGTCATTTAAGGCCATGTTCATCAAGCAGGCGTTGAACCAGCAACCCTTCCAGGACATCTTGTAGAAATGCTTCAGCCACAGCGACTGCATGTTTCTCTGTGCCAACAACAGCTGGAAAGACGCAGACGGGGGCGATGAGAGCGCCTGCAGCCACACCCAGAAGTCCTCATTAGTCCCGTCTAGATTCCAGCTGCTGTTACAGTCAGATGAACAGGACTAACGGAAAGGGAAAAGCTGGACCCAAACCCCGATGTTCTCCGACAGCTAAAGGCCGGCCAGCCTCAGATGTGATCCTCACCGAGCGCCGATGCTGGCGGGAGGCAGCAGAGCCGTTGGCCAAAAGGACCGTGGGTCACCGTGAGGACAGAAACAATCTGAGGGATGATGGGAACAAACCGCGCCTCGGTGCTGACCGGTCACAGAAAGGTTTTCATACGCCTGGGGTCTGAACCGTTCAGGATTCACCAGGATCAGGCTGAGGCCAGAGTTTCTCATGGAAAGACCAGATGAGCAGAAAAAGACAAAAGAAAAGAGGATTTTCTCTAAATACACCTTTGTGACCCAAAACCAGCAAAACACACAAAACTGACACAATCTGACCGATCAGCATGAAATCTGTCCCTGTTCAGCTTTGTGTTACATCGTTCCCAAACGGCAACTGCTGTCCTCTTGGACCAACGCTGAAAGGTTTTCACCTGGTGCTGAGGTTCACAGATCCCTCACACCGGATCACACCGGATCATACCGGATCACACAGGATCCTGCAGCAGCTGATACTACAGCTGCCAGATTCACTCATCCGTAAAGACAAACCAAAAGATGCAAATGGAAACACAGAGAAAAGGAAAACCTTCAGAAAGTAGGGCAGCATTGTCAGAATGACCTCATTTATTCAGAAAAGCTGTGGCTTTTGTGAAAATTCTTCATCCCACCATCATCATCCTCCAGCCGTCATCTTACACGTCTTCCAGGACCAGGCCGACTCGTTTCATCAGAACAAATCGACTCGGCGCCGATGGCAACCAAGCAAAAAGCAACGTTTCTAACAGGACCAGGAGGAAGACGGCAGCCCTCAGAGTCCGACCAGAAGAACCACGGCGGCTTCAGGCAGAAGAACCACGGTGGCTTCAGGCAGAAGAACCACGGTGGCTTCAGACAGAAGAACCACGGCGGCTTCAGACAGAAGAACCACGGCGGCTTCAGACAGAAGAACCACAGCGGCTTCAGACAGAAGAACCACGGCGGCTTCAGACAGAAGAACCACGGCAGCTTCAGACAGAAGAACCACAGTGGCTTCAGGCAGAAGAACCACGGTGGCTTCAGACAGAAGAACCACAGTGGCTTCAGGCAGAAGAACCACGGTGGCTTCAGACAGAAGAACCACGGCGGCTTCAGACAGAAGAACCACGGCGGCTTCAGGCAGAAGAACCACGGTGGCTTCAGACAGAAGAACCACGGTGGCTTCAGACAGAAGAACCACAGCGGCTTCAGACAGAAGAACCACGGCGGCTTCAGACAGAAGAACCACAGCGGCTTCAGGCAGAAGAACCACGGTGGCTTCAGACAGAAGAACCACAGCGGCTTCAGGCAGAAGAACCACGGTGGCTTCAGACAGAAGAACCACGGCGGCTTCAGACAGAAGAACCACAGTGGCTTCAGGCAGAAGAACCACGGTGGCTTCAGACAGAAGAACCACAGCGGCTTCAGGCAGAAGAACCACGGTGGCTTCAGGCAGAAGAACCACGGTGGCTTCAGACAGAAGAACCACGGCGGCTTCAGACAGAAGAACCACGGTGGCTTCAGGCAGAAGAACCACGGTGGCTTCAGACAGAAGAACCCCGGCGGCTTCAGACAGAAGAACCACGGTGGCTTCAGACAGAAGAACCACGGCGGCTTCAGACAGAAGAACCACGGCGGCTTCAGACAGAAGAACCAGAACGGCTTCCTTCCAGACTGGAGGTTCAACCACCACAGGTGAGAACTTTAGCCACAGCCCAGCAGGAAGACGGGAGAACCTTCTGCTGCCTCTCCGGCCCACAGAAAGTCCACTCATTGGTTCCGGTTTCCTCCTCTGAACATCTCACTGCACTCTCTCCTGTTGTTAAGTTTGTGTGTGAAAAAAACTGGAGAATCAGAACCAGATGAAGGACCAGCGTCAGCTGCTGTTTCTTCTCTGGCGCTTGGACTCCAACTCACTTGCCAGTCCAGCAGCTAGAACCTAATGGCAGTAAGTCGTGGTCTGGATCAGTCCAGAACCAGCCTGTAACCTCTCCTCTGCAGCTCCTCATCAGCAGCCATTTGATGACTCAGCAGTTTTCTCTTTCCTCCTGCAGGCAGACGCTGCTTACCACATACAGCTGCTTCCACAACAGAGCCCATTCCTGGAGGGTGGAGGTCACCTCCGTCACGATGGGGTCCTCCAGAGGGACGGCCGTCTCATTGGGCCTGAACAGGGACAGGAACCAGAATCAAATTAGGATTTTGAACCGGCTTCAGCCCTTTCAGGGTCACAGGGCTGCTGGAGCCTATCCTCGCCACAGGTCCATCACAGAGGCACACACCCACATACATCCACCCAGACCCTCACTCTGAGCAAAACTGAACCCACCCGGACTTCACTGATCCAAACCCAACTAAACAGAGCTGAACCGAACTCTGCTGTTCCAAAGCTCTGAAACGTTCCTGAAAGTTTAACAGATTTGTTCCTTTTTCTGCCTTTGATGAGCAAACAGAACCTTTCTGACAGCAGAACCAGGATGGAATCCAGAATTTCATTTTAACCAATTATGTTTTAAAGAGGGAAAATACCAGTTTACAGCTAATAGGAAAAGATAGAACACAATGAAACCGGTCTGAGGGGATTTCCTTCTGGACCGGTCCTCATCGTAACTTAAAAAGCTGTTGCTGTTCTGATATAAAGAACCCAGATGACAGAACCACCATTTTCTGTCCAAATAAAGATGTTCTACATTTTGTTCAAAATATTAGCTGCAAAAAGGTTCCTTTATGAATCATAAACCCAGTTTCTGGAAGTTTGGTTTCTAACTCTGAGTGAAACCATCCTCTGCATTTGGGACCAGAACCCAAACGTACTGCATGGATCCCTCCCCCTTGTAGCTGAGTTAGTGGGCTGTTGGTTCTACGTCTTAGAGTTCCACAGGCCGGTCTTCAGGTCCAGGATTCCCACCACAAACTGCTTAAAACATGAAGATGGTTTTCCAAACGTGTCTCTCTTATCAGTGGTCACGGTTCTGTTCAGGAGATGCAAACTGGAACCATATTGTCCTGTGAACTCCCCCCCCCCACCACCACCACCTCCCCTGGTGTCCAAACTCACCCTCGGTTGGTCACAGTTGCCTTCTTCAGGTGAATGTAAGCTGCCGGAAAAATTCCCTGGAGAGGGAAAGAGAGCAAAGTTAGTGAAAATGAATCTTCTGGTCCTCTTTGGTGATGACGACGTTCTCTGCACCACAACCAGACCCCATCTGCACAGAACCACCAGCACGACTGTTTCTGCAGGTCCGAACGCTTGACTGAACTTTTCCAAACCACTTATTTCAGAGTAAAGGACCAGCAACATGTTTAAGCCGTGTTCTGGATCCAGAACCAGAAAAGTTCTGCTCAAAGGCAGACGGACCTGCTCTGATCCATCCATCCATCCATCAATGCATCCATCCATCCATCCATCATCCATCCATCCATCCATCCATCCATCCATCCATCAATGCATCCATCCATCCATCCATCATCCATCCATCCATCCATCCATCTATCCATCCATCCATCATCCATCCATCCATCCATCCATCTATCCATCCATCCATCATCCATCCATCCATCTATCCATCCATCCATCAATGCATCCATCCATCCATCCATCATCCATCCATCCATCCATCCATCCATCAATGCATCCATCCATCCATCCATCATCCATCCATCCATCCATCCATCTATCCATCCATCCATCATCCATCCATCCATCCATCCATCCATCATCCATCCATCCATCCATCTATCCATCCATCCATCATCCATCCATCCATCCATCTATCCATCCATCCATCATCCATCCATCCATCTATCCATCCATCCATCATCCATCCATCCATCCATCCATCCATCATCCATCCATCCATCCCATCCATCATCATCCATCCATCCATCTATCCATCCATCATCCATCCATCCATCCATCCATCCATCATCCATCCATCATCCATCCATCCATCCATCCATCCATCCGTCCATGCATCCATCAATGCATCCATCCATCCATCCATCATCCATCCATCATCCATCCATCCATCCATCAATCAATGCATCCGTCCATCCATCCATCCATCCATCCATCAATGCATCTGTCCATCCATCATCCATCCATCCATCCATCCATCCATCATCCATCCATCCATCCATCCATCCATCATCCATCCATCCATCCATCCATCATCCATCCATCCATCCATCCATCAATGCATCCATCCATCCATCCATCCATCCATCAATGCATCCATCCATCCATCCATCCATCCATCAATGCATCCGTCCATCCATCCATCCATCCATCATCATCCATCCATCCATCACCCATCCATCCATCCATCCATCATCCATCCATCCATCCATCATCCATCCATCCATCCATCCATCCATCATCCATCCATCCATCCATCATCCATCCATCCATCCATCCATCATCCATCCATCCATCCATCAATGCATCCGTCCATCCATCCATCCATCCATCATCCATCCATCCATCCATCATCCATCCATCCATCCATCCATCTATCCATCATCCATCCATCCATCCATCCATCCATTCATCCACTTTCTTTAGTTTTCATGCTTTATAAGAACTCATCTACATTTGATTCAAGTGAATTTTCAAACATGAATGTTTTCTCACTGCAATAATGTGAGCTGGAGATGTTAAATAAATGAAGAGATGATAATGCACTGCTGCTTCATCTGTGCATGTATGAATGATGATGTGTGTGTGTGTGTGTGTGTGTGTGTGTGTGTGTGTGTGTGTGTGTGTGTGTGTGTGTGTGTGTGTGTGTTTATTATCTAAGTTGACATGTTTGTGTTATCAGTTATTGTTGGAAATAATGTTTCTTTTTCTAACTGATTTTGTTCAAAATTAGATTCATAAATTTAACAAAGAAATGAGTAAAACATTCATAAGTGATCCAATATTTGGAGCAAAGCTGCAGCTTCCTGGAACCCGATGAAAGTTTAACTGTAATGAAATGTGGGGTGGGGGGACAAATTTCTAACTAGAATCAAATATTTAGATCAGATGGATGTTACCAGACAAAGTAAAACATATTCTATGTGTCCAGAAGTATTTCAGCAGTCATAGATTGAACTGATCTACCTCAGCACACGCAGACAGAGGTGCGACACCGCACAGACCACAGGTTTCCACAATGGTTTCATGAAGAAGTTCCTCGTCCGTCAATGCTCCTGGAATCAGATCCCTTCATTTCTTGAAATCAAAGATGCTGCAATATTTCTGCATCTGAACTGAAAGGGTTTTCTTTTATGCTTCATATGAAAGGATTTGTTTTCATGGAGACAAGTCAGCGGCCTCTGAGGCGGGTAAAGCCACTTCGTTTTTGGAAAGCAGGCAGAAAAACTGGGTAATTCAGGGGCAGAGTGTGGCCTCCAAGCTGCTGTCCACCCTGGAAGGCCTGACTGTGACTGGGTCTGCAGTCAATGCAGCCAACGCAGTCAGGGCAGTCAACGCAGTCAGCGCAGTCGACGCAGTCAGTGCAGCCAATGCAGTCAGTGCAGCCAACGCAGGTAGCCGACGCAGTCAGCACAGCCGATGCAGTCAGAGCAGCCGATGCAGTCAGAGCAGCCGATGCAGTCAGTTTTTATTTGTTAAACAAGTTTGAGATATCCAATAAATGTCGTTCCACCTCATGATTTTGTCCCATTTGTTATTGATTCTTCACAAAAAATACAGTTTTATATCTCTATGTTTGCAGCCTGAAATGTAGCAAAAGGTTGAAAAGATCAAGGAGGCAGAATACTTTGGCAAGGCACTTCAGTTGCCTTAGTTCTGTTCTAATAACAGCAAGATGCAGATCTGAAAGTTCAAGAGCGCACGTGCATGTGCGCATGCACCTTTGAACCAGATCAGAGCCCGAGGTGCTCGGATGCACTGACCTGTAAATGGCCATCCTTGTTGCAGCTAATTAGGCAGACAGTGTTTGAGCGTGCAGAGTAGTGCTCCTGCTCGTTACGCTGATGTGTCGACGCGCCGGCTCACCAAGAAAAAAGCTCAAAGAGACGAAGGCGGATGAAAATAAATGCAACAGAAAGCCAACAGAAGCTGGAAGAAGGAGAAGCCTGCAGAGAAAATGTCTGCAGTCTCTATCTGGACAGAAACAAACCCGGCGGGGCACCGCTGACCCGCCCCACAGGCACCGTCTACAGTCTGAATCAAGGTGTGAATGACATCATCACATCTGAACATCTCTGCACAGCCACCTGAAAAGCTACACCTGTTTTCTCTGCACAGAGAGGCAGATGTTTCCATGACGATGAGGCTCAGTGGGTGGATCCTACCATCTCAGGCTAAACTCCTGTTTCATTTGTTTAGTGGAACAGAATCAACACAGCTCAGAGAGCAAAAGAATCAGTGGAACAGTGATTCAGAAAGGTCCGACTTCTGGTTTTTATCCATTTTCTTTGTTTTTCATGTCAGGGATGATTTAGACAGGAAGCCTTTTGAACCCTGTGGTTTTTTTTCCCAGCTGAAAGTGGGATAAACACCAAAGACGTCTGACAGTTTTGTGGGATAAACGTGTAGCTTGTTCTGCTGACCTCCAGCTTTCACTAAGCTGCTGATCGTCACCAAAGCTCCATCAGATTATGAGTCTGAAGATGGTTTCAGTTTCAGAGCAGGAAGGATTTGATAAAGTGCTTTTGGTCGGCATTAAAAAGAGCGCCGCTCGTGTCGGACGTTTCTGCGCCCCGTGGGCTGAACTCTGCGCTCTGTGCCAGACAGAGGCTGATCCCAAACCTCTTTGAAGGCAACAAAGCTGCTGCAAAAAGAAAAATGTTAAAGTCAGAGCCGTGTGACACACGAGTCGCACTTTCACTTCGTCTGAAGGATGAACCTCTGATGATCTGATAAAGTCCGTCAATCGCCCTGCGATGCGTTTCATGAAACAAACAGAGAAGCGGTGTGGTTGAGGTCCTTCATCAGAATTTTGTTGCTCCTCATCCTATCAGAGGAGTGCTACGTGTGGAAAACGACAAAAGCAGAACAGCGGTCTTCTGCTCGGCAGGAAGTCGCTCCTTCCTCTTTTGTGTCTCTGCTGCAGCTTTGGAGCTCCGGATCTCCTCCTTTGATTGGCACCTGGCTTCATTCTGCTCTGCCCGTCACGTCCCGCCATTGTCCTGGGAGACTTCATCCTCTCATCCCGGCAAAAACACGTCTTTTCTTTTCTTTCATAGCAGTTTGGAAGAAAAGGCACTTGTCGGATTCCTCTGAGCCCCCCCAGCATCATGAAGCTGTGGACCCCACCGCTTCACACATGTGATGGTGTGAAGGACCAAATAACAGTTATTACATGGCAGCAGAACGGCTTCTTTCTCTCTGGGGTTTGATTCCTCAACAATAGCCGTCTTTTCAAAGCTCACAGCTTCAGCCCAGAAACAACGGCGGAAATGACTGCTTCCACATGTTCCCTCCTTTCACTTTGCTTCTTTATGTCTCCGTCTCAGAGGCAGCTGTCATGAATTCCATGGTCTTGGTCGCATTTCTGATCTGATCTGACTCCCCCAGGGGTGCAGAGAGGTTCCTCGGGACCAGCCTCTGGTTCGACACTATGAAACTTAATTTAAAAATATACTTGTGTTTTCCAGTTGTATATCTGATGATAAAGTCTTCAAAAGTCACATTTTTATCGACATGAAGTGGATGAAGATGTTGGTTTGTTGAGTTAATAGGAAGGTCAGACCAACAGAACCCAGTTCTTCATTTTAAGTCAACGGTTCAGCTTTTAAATGTAAATCAAGAAGAACTTTGATGAAAAACCTTCTGGTGAAAACCTTGGAGCTCAGGTTGTTGAGTATTTGTTCTTCTGTTCTACACGTGAATACCAGATCATGAGACTTTCTTCGCTTGTTCTCCGCTGTTCATCCTTCTTACCCGATCATTATCGATGAAAAATGATCCATCGGTTCATGAATCAATTCTGATCAACTAACGTCTCCATCAATGAAATCAGAGGATAGCTCTGTCTTTAGCTTTATGGTCTATTACTGGACCTGACGCCAATTTATTTATTTTATATTTATTTAAACTTAAGTAGAGATAAAACAGCAGTAGCACAGGAAATCAGTCAAATAATAAAAATGATCAAATTATTAAAATCATTAGAATAATTGGTACTTTATTGATCCCACTATGGGATCTCCGCATTCGACCCATCCCCTGGGGCAGCCTGGGGAACCCTGGATTCCTGCGTGGTAGCCGCTCACCTTACCAACCGAGCCACCCAGCTGCTATAGAATCAATAATCCAAGTTACAGTAACGTTTTTCTTTCTTTCCCAATCAATGGAAAAGTAATGGGAATTTCAGGAACATTGATGGACTGACAATGATCACTAAAGCATGACAGACTTTGTTGTAAGGGTTTGGTGGTTTTGGTCGTGTTCTGAGTCCCTCAGTCACTCTGGTTCCAGGTCCATCATGATCCACCGCTGTGGTCACTTTAGTTAACTGCCCTCAGCCTATTTTAGAGTCTGATTTCCAGGTCGTCTGCTCTGTTTTTCACCTTTCTTCTCCATGGTTTTTGTCTTTTCCAGTTTGTTTTTCAAATGTTTTATTTTCTGTCACCATGCCGGTCTCCTGGCCTTTGGGTCCTCCACCACCAGCTCCTGACATTAGAAGGTTAACACGAAGTACAGAACAGTAATGTGCTGATGTACCTTTGTTATAAGTTTGTTTGCTCTACTACTGTTATTTCAGCCTTAAGTCTGTGTCTGGCGTTGTGGCGTTGTGGTGTTCTGTGAGGCTGACGAGAACACGGATCTGTTTCCTAAACTCATCAGCCAAACAGCTGACCTGCATGCAGAGGCGGGAATGTGGGACAGAGTTCAACCACTCATCCTCTTCAGCAGAAACGCTGGAACACATGCAAATCCCGCTGCTGCTGCATTATTACAAATGTCTGCCGAGTTGGACGGGGTCGCCATCCATCCGTCCGCAGTCTCCGGGGCGAAGCGCTCGGCTGACACGGGCTCTGATCCCTGCTTCAGAGCTCAGATCTATTTCTGAAAGCTGCCGTTTCTGAAGCGTGAGACAAACCTGCATAGCATTCCTCTGCAACATACAGAAAACACGCAAACCACATATGTGTTCACATGCACAGGTCAGTGCCGAGGATGCAGCTCTGACATGTAAACCATGAGGAGATCCTGATGAGATAGTGAGAGACTTTCAGCTTCCTCTGCAGACTCCCAGAGCAAGAGTAAACGGCTCACCTAAATGATCCCTGTGATGGGGGTGTCCTCCCTTTTTGTTTAGAGAAATGACTTTGATTCCCTCAAACACGTTCAGAAAAACATCCAAATGCTTCGTCTAACTTCATTTTCAAAACCATAAAAGTGAACTCTGGGTTAAATCACGGTTCTCTACATCAATCTAAACTTAAACACACCTTTCAACAACGCAAGAACGACAAGGAGGCGGAGTCTGACAGGGAAGAGGCTCGCCGCCTCAGAAGGTCTGTCTCACCTTGACGTTGGGTCTCCTCACTGAGAATCCTCGGTACCAACCTGAAAGAGAGAGCAGCCGTCATGACGCGGCACTAATTCACTGAGGAGCTAAACATGACACTGCAAATATGAACCACTTTAGACTTTCAGCACAAAACTGTTGGATCAAGAAACAAAGGTAAGGACTTGGTGATCTGTCTCAAAGCTTTTGAAAAAAAAAACAAAAGAATCAGACTTCCTGCTGATGCTCGGAAGACATTTGACGAAATTACTTTGAAGGTCAGACGCTCTTCCACAGCTCAGACCTGAAAGCTGCAGCATTAAGCGTCCAACCACCTGCTGCGATCGACTCTTACCTTCACATTTCTCCAGAATCTGAACCGTCTCTCCGACCTCCAGACCCAACCCCCGCGTCGGCGAGCCTCTGAAGCTGCAGATCACTGAGGAGACACGGAGACGAGGAGAAGGTCAGGACCACGGTCAGGACCGTCAGGACCACAGCCAAGACCACAGTCAGGACCACGGATAGGACCACGGTCAGGATCACGGTCTGGACCGTCAGGACCACGGTTAGGATAACGGTTAAGATCACTGTCAGGACCACGGTCAGGACTGTCAGGACCACGGATAGGACCACGGTCAGGATCCCGGTTAGGATCACGGTCTGGATCACGGTCAGGACCACAGTTAAGACCACGGTCAGGACCGTCAGGACCACGGATAGGACCACAGTCTGGATCACGGTCAGGATCACGGTCAGGACCACGGTCAGGACCGTCAGGACCACGGATAGGACCACAGTCAGGACCAAGGTTAGGACCATGGTCAGGACCGTCAGGACCACGGATAGGACCACAGTCTGGATCACGGTCAGGATCACGGTGAGGATCACGGTCAGGACCACGGTCAGGACCGTCAGGACCACGGTGAGGACCATGGTCAGGATCATGGTTAGAACCACAGTCAGGACCACGGATAGGACCACGGTCAGGATCACGGTTAGGATCACGGTTAGGATCACGGTCTGGATCACGGTCAGGACCACAGTTAGGACCACGGTCAGGACCACCGTCAGGACCGTCAGGACCACGGATAGGACCACAGTCTGGATCACGGTCAGGATCACGGTGGGGATCACGGTCAGAACCACGGTCAGGACCGTCAGGAAGTCTTATAAAACATGAAAAACTAAACCATAACTCATCAGTGAGATAACTCCAAACATATTTGGCATTTCCCTAATTCTGTGCAACACCAACAGTGAAAATCCTCCAAAAACATTAATACTTTAATAAAAAATCCTCTATAGTTTATTTATGATCTCAGCTGTTCTCCTGCATTACCTGCTATCTTTCTGTCAAATACTGACACCAACTAAACCACAGGCAGGCACAAATACATTATTATGAAGAATAAAGTCATAAAAACGTCTACAATAATTCATAAAGGATGACATCGTTAGCATGAGCTGAGTGACAATGATGGTGGACCTCAGGAAAGTCACAGCCCCCTCACCCCCTCCCATCCTGACAGACTCTCCCATCACCATAGTAGACTCTGTCTGTTTCCTCGGTTCCACCATCACTCAGGACCTCCAGTGGGAGCCTTCCATCAGCTCCCTGCTCAAAAAGATCCAGCAGAGGATGTACTTCCTGCAGCAGTTGAAGAGAGCCAAGCTGCCGACCCAGATGATGGTGCAGTTCTACACGGTCATCACTGAGTCCATCCTCACCTCCTCCATCACCGTGCGGTACGCTGGAGCCACAACCAGGGACATTAACAGGCTGCAGTGTATTGTGCTCTCAGTGGAGAAGGTGATCAGCTGCAGACTTCCATCTGTCCAGGACCTCTACGTCTCCAGAATCCGGGGACGTGCAGGCCGGATAGCAGCCGACCCTTCCCACCCTGGACATGACCTACTGGAACTACTCCCTTCAGGCAGGAGGCTGAGGTCCATCAGGACCAGAACCTCAAGACACAAGAACAGTTTCTTTCCCTCTGCAGTCAGACTCATGAACACCCTTTAACTCCTCCCCCCCTTAAACTTCACTTCTATGTCCAGTCAGTCACCAGCCCACTACCTGCACCTTGATCATCCTCAGTTTGTACTGTTTTTGGCACTGTTTGCACTACTTACTGTATGTATTTATTGTTCTGACCATTGTGTCATTTTACATTTTTGCTTACTGTTGTTTTTACTTCACCGAATATGGCAATAAACAACAGCACGCCATGATCCTGGAGTTGGAGTCTCCTCTAGCCCCCTTTTCTGTCACAGCTCCTTCCTTAAGACTGGAGGGCCAGCAGCTGCGGGGGGGGGGGACTTCACAGGTTACAGGCTGTTCCAAAGTCTGTGATACAAACAAATAGTGGTGCAGATTTTTTTTCCTAGCCCTGAGCTGCCACCCCCCTTTAAATTTGCGCCCTGGGGTAAGGCCCGTTCCTGAAACCACTACTGGACTTGTGATAGTCTCTCAGTCTTCAACCGCTCGCCTCTCACCGTTTCCTGGTTGTGAATCAGAAATCCTCTGATTCCAGCTGCTAGAAATCGAGGATGCAACGTTTGGATAAACATCTGCAGTGTCTCCCACAGACCATTGGGACACAAACACCGGCCTCTGCCCCCCCCTTGGATCATCGGTGCATCTGTCTGCATCCGTTCTGTCCAGGCAGGAAGGATCCACTTTCCCGTTGCTAATCCTGGACTCTGACTCAGGTTTTCAGGGTGGAATCAACACAATTGAGGCCAAATTTTCTTAACTTGAATTCATTTTATTACAAAGAATCTCAAAAGAAACACGTAGAAGAAAAACACACTGTTAGAAATTCAGGATGCAGAGACTAAGGGAAGACTTTTGAATAAAAACACTAATTTTGTGATATCAAAGCTGATGAAGCAGAAGCGGAGTCTTCCTCTGCCCGACTCTTCCCCCTTCAGTGCGCTTGTGCTGTGCACGTTTCTGTTGATGCTAATGTTCTTCCTGGAAAACAGCGGATGTCAGAGTTTGTTCCAGGGACGAAAATCCTCCTCATTCCTTTGGTTCTCATGACAGTCTGAGGTTTCTCTGCTGATCTGTTTCCACACATGAATCCTGACTGCAGTGATGCTGCTTTCATCACTTCCTCTGCAGCAAAACCTGCAACAACACCTGCAACAACACCTGCAACAAAACCTGCAGCAAAACCTGCAACAAAACCTGCAGCAAAACCTGCAGCAAAACCTGCAACAAAACCTGCAACAACACCTGCAACAACACCTGCAACAAAACCTGCAGCAAAACCTGCAACAAAACCTGCAACAACACCTGCAACAACACCTGCAACAACACCTGCAACAACACCTGCAACAAAACCTGCAGCAAAACCTGCAGCAAAACCTGCAACAAAACCTGCAGCAAAACCTGCAGCAAAACCTGCAACAAAACCTGCAACAAAACCTGCAACGAAACCTGCAACAACACCTGCAACAACACCTGCAACAACACCTGCAACAAAACCTGCAACAACACCTGCAACAACACCTGCAACAACACCTGCAACAACACCTGCAACAAAACCTGCAACAAAACCTGCAGCAAAACCTGCAGCAACACCTGCAACAACACCTGCAGCAAAACCTGCAACAAAACCTGCAACAAAACCTGCAACGAAACCTGCAACAAAACCTGCAGCAAAACCTGCAACAACACCTGCAACAAAACCTGCAACAAAACCTGCAGCAACACCTGCAGCAACACCTGCAACAACACCTGTGCGGTTTATGTCAACAGGAAGCTCATCCCATCAGCCATCTTCATCCTCCAGAAACTAGCAGAAAATCCTCCCCCAGGACAGAATTACAACTGGTTCTGCTCACAAAAGCAAAGTCCAGGGATGTTTCAGACCAAACTCCTGAACTCTGATGCTTCTGTCCAAACTGCTTCATCGCTTCCAGGGGGGCACCATGGTGCCCCCCCCAGACTTCAGACTTCTTCTGCTGACATCACAGCAGCCAAGAGCCCAAACTCTGGATTCAAGAAGACATCACTCCGCCCACTCGGCAACCCGACAGACTTGGAGGAACCACCACAGTGGCAAAAAGCAGGGGGTGCAGGCTCCAGCCCAGCCAGACAAACGTCCCACCGCCATGGCCTGGCTCCAGAGTGAGGCCCCCACCCAGCCCCGGATGAGGGGCCCACCACCACCGGGAGTCCTGAGAAGCTGACGTCACCGTCGATAAGTGACCTGGTAGAGTTTAAAGCTCAGAGCTGAGTGGGGGGGTCCTCTGCGTCAGATCAGGGTCCATCCTGTCCTCTCATCCCTCCTTCTCTTCTTCTGGGTTTTCTCTGGGAATCTTTTAAGTGACAGTTTTTTACCGTAGCGATGCACAAAAACCCCTCAGGGATGTTTTTACATAAATCAGAAAACCCGTCGATCAAAGCCGAATCTCCGAGTTTACATAAGTGAGGAATGCAGCCGGGCCTTAATAGCGCCCCCCAGGACAGAAGTCCTGCTTCATTATTCATCTGAGAGCCGCTCTTCTGTCCTTTTTGACAGAAAGTCACAAAACGGCAGAAAAACTCCTGTTTTGAATCAGGAGTTCCAAACTCCAATTCCAAAATCAGACCAGCTCCAAACCCACAAACTACAGAAGAAAGTTACAACGGTGTGTGTGTGTGTGTGTGCGTGGAGTCAGACACACACATGTGACACACATGACCCAAAGACACTGGAGCTTTACGTGTTGGCATGTTCTGTTATGGATGTGGACCTCATGTTCCCTCGTTCTCTGATGTGACCATCAGAAATGTTCACAGGACGGCGCCTGAACCAGGCCTCAGACACGCCCGCCTCTCACATGCACGCGCACATGCACACAAATGCATGGCTCCCATTTCAACACACAGTTTGAGTCTGAGGCTCACTATCAGGCTCCTCCCACCACAAACATATATATATACGTACTCCCACCCAGAAACAGGAAGTGACATCACATGTCACATTGTTAGGATTTTTTCCTGCAGAAATTAAAGTTTGTTTTGTTTCTGTTACTTCAGAAATTAGAAACATGTAAGAATATTCTGAATTATGATTTCAAAGGCAAAGGTAGAAATTTGTTTGGGAAAAAGAGACTATTTGAATTGGCCTGTGGGCGGGGCTAAGCCTTGTCTAAAGCCCGTGTCACACAGCCGATGGTTTCCACAACCGTTCCACGTGTGTCTAACAGACTTTTCACGCATGAACCACCGATACATGAACCACAGGAGGAACACGGAGGCAGGAGGAACACGGAGGCAGGAGGAACACGGAGGCAGGAGGAACACGGAGACAGGAGGAACACGGAGGCGGGAGGAACACGGAGGCAGGAGGAACACGGAGACAGGAGGAACACGGAGGCAGGAGGAACACGGAGACGGGAGGAACACGGAGACGGGAGGAACACGGAGGCAGGAGGAACACGGAGGCAGGAGGAACACGGAGACAGGAGGAACACGGAGGCAGGAGGAACACGGAGGCAGGAGGAACACGGAGGCAGGAGGAACACGGAGGCGGGAGGAACACGGAGGCAGGAGGAACACGGAGGCGGGAGGAACACGGAGGCAGGAGGAACACGGAGGCGGGAGGAACACGGAGGCAGGAGGAACACGGAGGCAGGAGGAACATGGAGACAGGAGGAACATGGAGACAGGAGGAACACGGAGACAGGAGGAACATGGAGACAGGAGGAACACGGAGACAGGAGGAACACAGAGACAGGAGGAACACGGAGACAGGAGGAACACGGAGACAGGAGGAACACGGAGGCAGGAGGAACACGGAGACAGGAGGAACACGGAGGCAGGAGGAACATATCTGGGATCGAGTATCAGACGAAAAACACTGAGGATAAAAATGGAACAGGATCCTGAAGACGAAGAACTGAAGCATTCCTTTAGGCAGCACAAAAACCAAGGATCCAGGACGGCAGAACTACAGTGAGAACAAATGGAACATGAACACAATCAAGAACGTCTGAAGAACCTCATGAAGGACTGTCAGGAAAGGACTGAGAGGAAGGAGGACGGTTAACCCTAACCTATGACCTCTGACCCGCACACTCATTCTAAAAGCTTCAGGATCAGACCAGACAGAACAGAGTAAAACCTTTTCTGATCATTCCAGGAAAAACAACCTGACATGCAGAAAATCTCCTCCTTCAAGGTCAGCCGGATGTGGGCGGCGGCCTGAGCTCAGGATGCAGACACAAGCTGCTGTCAGCATGAAAACAGACACTGCACAGTCATGAGGGGGCGACGAAGAGGAGGAGGAAGGTGAAGTGAGCTCACTGAAGAGACAAAGAGCAGAGAAGTGCCAGATTGAAAGATTCAAAAACCAGCTGTTGGTAAAATTAGAAACCCAACGTGATCCGTCGCTTCCCAGCTGAAAGTAAGTGACCCTGGCTGTGTTTTCCAGACCATGGGGTCACTTCACAGCCGTCCATTTTCCCAGAAGTCAACACTGCTTCTGTCATCCAGAGCTCCTCATCAAACCTGGTTCTCCCTGATCTGGAACTGTTAAACTCTGTCCAGATGTTTCAGTGCAGCTCGGTAAACTATGAAGCTGCTCCGCTTGATGGACTGCTGGAGGATTATGGGTACTGTAGTCAGACGAACGGTTTGTATTTGATGATCCAGCTGAACGTCGTTGAGGGTTTTTGTCAATAAAGTTTTCCTTTTGTGGTGCTGATCTCAGTAAAGGCTGAATGTTAACACTTAGAACACAGTTCAACCCCTCTGACCAATCAGCTGCTGGTTTGTGTCAGGTAGAGCATTTTTAACATGGGGGGTTGGGTTAGAGCAATGACAGCCAATCAGTGCGAGTCTCCTGAACCGCACCCGAGTCCAGAACCGACCGACAGACAAACCACTCTGGTCCGGTTCTGACATCATAGAACCTCTAGAACCCTCTCTCCACAAGGATTTCTTTCTAAATTTTCTCAACTGCCCCCCCCCCAATATGAGCCAGTGAGTTGGGGGGGGGTGGTTATTGAAATTAAGCACCCATATCTAACAGTGACCGGCGGTGGCGTGAACGCCTCTGTAGCTACGGCTCCATGACCATGACCCCCCCCCCCCCTGTACACGGCAGTGCTCACTTTCTAATAGTAATGGGGGGGGGGGAGTGGGTCAAGGGCCACAAGGTTGTACAGCTCTAAGCTCAGCAGCGGCGTGCGCCGGTGCCCCCCCAGCAACAATGACCAGCCCCTTTCTCATGGATGAAGCAGCAGCTGCCATTAGGGAACCCCCCCACCCCGCTCACATGAGCTTGTTTGATCTGAATAACTGCTGCTGCTTTCCAGCCTATTGATCCACTGAACGAAGGATTTTGATTGGTTGATGCTGAGATGATCCTCAGAAATACGCTGACAGACGAAGAGCGGCGAGCACGGAGGCGTCCGTCCAGCAGGTCGCTGGTGAGATCCCGTCTAGTGACAGAGGGGGGGAGGAGGTCCCACGTGGGCGTTACCAAAAGCATTCTGGGAAATAAAAGAGGACTGCTGTTCTGCTGTTTCAAGGCAAGGAGATGAAGAGGAGCAGATGAAGAGGAGTGATGGACATTTTGGTGGGGGGGTGACAAACAGAGTCTGTTCTCCTCCCTCCATGGAGGTTTCAGGGAGTCATCAGGGAGGAAGGAGTTCCTGTTCCAGCCGTTTGTCGTCTTCATCACATCAAAGTGTGTGTGTGTGTGTCGCACAAACACTTCTTACAAGTGTGTGTGTGGGGGGGGGGGACTCCAGACTCTTTGAGTTGAGCTCAGGGGTGGCAGCCCCCCGTCCTCCGCCCCCCCCCAGAGGAGGTCTATACTAACTGATGGCGGCTTCGCTGCAGAACTCTGGCGCCGACCTGTGACCACCAGGAGGAACGTGGCGTCTGCAAGGTGGGAACCGAACCTGCAACCTTCCATTCAGAGGTTGACCGCTCTACCTCCGTCCCACAGAGCTTCTGCTGCGTCGATGTTCCACAAGTCTCCTCCCAGTTGACCTTCTTCCAGACGGGCAGCCGCCTTCACGAGGAGGAGGTGGGTCCGCCCCTTCATCCGTTCAGATCCTCATCACCGCCGCTGCAGGTTCTGCCAGAACTCACGAACCGGTTCTCCGGCTGAACCGTCCTGGAGTCCCTCAGTGGTCCTACGACCAGACAGCGTCCTGCGCTCCGTCCTGGAGGAGACCCCTCCCACACAGCATGTTGACGGTCTCATGGCTGCGAGGGGCACATGTGGTTCTAGTCCGCAGAACCTCCTCAGAAAAGGGGGGGTCTCTGCAGGACCCGGCGTGGCGAAGCCGGCGTGGCGAAGCCGGCGTGGCGAAGCCGGCGTGGCGAAGCTGGCGTGGCGCACTGCAGGCAACAACCAACGCGGATCCCAATGGTTCTGTCTCCAGACGGTTCTGTTGTTGAGGTTCTGCGGATCTTCAGCAGCTTCTTCCGGGTCGGACGTTCCGCCACGTTTGTCATCTCTGGCGTGTTTTTAGCGTCACGTCTGTGAGCTCACAACACGCAGAGCAAACGGGCTCATGATGGATCGGTGACGCTCACAGGCCCTCCGTGTCACACGGATGGGTTCCTGCAGGGAGGGGCTCTCCGTGTCACACGGATGGGTTCCTGCAGGGAGGGGCTCTCCGTGTCACACGGATGGGTTCCTGCAGGGAGGGGCTCTCCGTGTTAGATGTTAATGTGGATCACATGCCTGGGGGGGCTCAGAATAGCCTGAGAGTCCGGGTCTCTCCAAGTTTCCTTTTCGTGGGTCACTGTGGGGAGGAAATAAATAAATATGACCCCCCCGTGGCTGGATTTTCCACTGCAGCCTCTTACAAAGGCCGGTCCGGTTTGGTCCGGTCTGCTCCGGTCCGGTCCGCCTGCAGCTCGGTTCTGAATCATTCATCCGTTTCTACAGAGAGCAGAGCGGCTGACGGCTTTGTCTCTCCCATTTGGGTCAGATGACCCCCCCTGCATGAGTGGAGAGCAGGACTCGGTCTTCCGCGGGTCGCTGAGCAGGACGGATGAGCTGCAGGACAAGTCCGACCGTGTGTTGCATAAGTGCATTAGCAGAGGAAACACAACGTTGCTTTAGCCCCGCCTCCGACCAGCAGCTTTTCAGAAGCACATTTCCTCTTTGGTTCTAAACAAACTGGAAAAGCCAACAGAAGATGGAAAGTTTGGGTTTCTTCACGTTTCATTGCAGAAAACTTCCCTGATGTTCCAGATGAAGCTGAGGAGGACACCTCCTCTTCCTCCTCCTCCTCTTCCTCTTCCTCCTCCTCCTCCTCTTCCTCCTCCTCCTCCTCTTCCTCTTCCTCCTCCTCCTCCTCCTCCTCCTCTTCCTCTTCCTCCTCCTCCTCCTCTTCCTCTTCCTCCTCCTCCTCCTCTTCCTCCTCCTCCTCCTCTTCCTCCTCCTCCTCTTCTTCCTCCTGACCTCCATCAACAGAATGTGAAGCTTTGTTAGACTTCCTACAGCTGAGTGAAAGGACCGCCCCTTTGTTTACATGTCAGCAAAGTCTTCACTGATTGGAGGACGTCTTTGGAATGAACCATGACGGAAAAAAACGCATTTCCCTCCGATCACCAGCCACTGATGGGTGAGGGCGGGGTTTACGCTGCTGCTGACACACAACCACACACAGACACACAACTACACACCTGCTAACGTTTGCACCTGTTTCACTGCAGCTTTTCCTCTGGACAGCCCATAATACTCACAGCAGCAGCAGCTCCAGATGAAGCAGAAGTTGTAGATGACGTTGGTCTGATGTTTCTGCTGCTTTGAGTCATTTTTAGGAACAGCCAGAATAATCAGATGTAAAGTTAGACCATCTTCTTCTGCCCCTCCTTTTTTCCCCGGGCCCCCCCAGGAGTGTTTCTACCGTGTGCAGCAGCAGAAAACAGGAGCACCTGAGGGCAGGAGAACAGCTGTTGGACCCCATCCCTGCAGGACAGAGCAGTGATCCTGGGAGGGGCTCAGAGGAGTTGATGGTGAAGCGTTTCATCTGCTGCTGAAATCGTGAAGCTTCAATTATCACTTGTTTTGTGGACGGTCATTACGGCGCCCTGGGCTCACCGCCACGGCTTCCTGCAGTAATTGATTAGTTTGAGGCTGGGCGGGCGGCGAAAGAGACCCGCCGCTGACGTTCTCCTGACAAAAGAAGCATTAGCTGGAATTAATCTGGATTAACCGACCAAATTCTGATGGACGGGAATTAAAGAAAAGAAAGAGGAAAAGGAAATCCCTCCAGCGCCAGCGGCTGTGACAAAGACTGCAGACATTCCTCTGGGTTCCTACCAATCTGTGCTGCTGCTGCTGTTCTGCTGCTGCTGTTCCTGCTGCTGCTGTTCTGCTGTTCTGCTGCTGCTGCTGTTCTGCTGCTGTTCCTGCTGCTGCTCCTTTTCTGCTGCCACTTTGAGGAGAAGCAGAAGTCTGTGATGAACTCTTCCGTCCTCTGCGTCAGAGACGGTGTTTAATTATCTCCAAGTTTTCCTTCCAGAGTCACATCATCCCACAGGAACCCGGTCCACAGTTTTACCCAGAACCAAACCCTCCGTCCATCTACACCCCCTCTCCTGTTCTGCAGTCCCTTCCAGAGGTCGTCCTCTAACCCACCGTCCAGTCAGGTTCTCCACCATCATCATGACTAGAAATGATCTCTTGGACCGACCCGGTTTGGTTTCACTGGAATTCCTACCGACAAAAGAACCGTTCTCATTCTAGTCTGAGACCTTCCGGTTCTCCAGGTCCCCCCCCCCCCCCCCCCATCCTCGGACTGAACCGCATCTCCTCACTCCAGAACTCTTCTCAGAGTCCATTAAGTCCATTAAGCGCTGCCAAGCGTTCATTTCTCCCATTTCCCCTGAAATGACCGCGGTTCCCGTTGCAGGCTCTGTGCTCCCAGGCCCAGTGGGATTGTGGGGGGGGCGATCCGACAGAAGCAGCTGTTTTGAACCTGGTCCGCCCCCCCAACCCAAAGGGGCTCCTCTGTGGAGCTCAGAATGTTACCTGTGACTGGTGGAAGTCTGGGTTTAAATACGCCTGTTTGGTTCTGGCAGAACCTCTTCCATCCTCTGGGGATGGTGGGAGAAAGAAGTGAAGTCTCATTCTGATGGGGGGTCTGTCACTGTTTTCTGCCACGAGCACAGAGCTGCCCCCCGGGTCCAATAGCAAGCTGACAGAGGGGGCAGTTTCTGTCCTCCAGTTCCCCCAGAAGGAACAAAGAAGGTTTTCCTGCAGCCGTGTTGCTATGATGGACAAGCAGGACAGTCTTCACCCTCATCATCATCACTTCCATGTTCTGTGAGGGGCGTCTTCCTCGTGATTATGGAACCCTGAAGGATCAGCATCTGAGGGACGCCCTGGCTTCTCCTCCCTCTAAAGCCCCACAGAGAGAAAGGATGAACTTCTTCTTCTCTTCAGCTGCAGCCCAGAGAAACAGAAATCTGTTTTCTGAACGTGAGAAATGTCTGAGTCTGCTGCCGTCAGTCTGGACCAAACCGGGAGGACAGGAAGCTGAAGGGAGGCAGACCAGACGGAGAACAAACAGCCGTGATGTCAGAGGAAAAGAAAATGTTGTAAAGTGCTTTGTTAATAAAGATTCCTTCATTCAAAATCACAAAGGTTTGATGCAGAATCTGTTTGTCCACCTGCAGTCAAAGCATCTCTGTGCTGAGGGGAGGGGGGGGGGGGCCTCCAGCTACTGTTAAACTGACTTAATCAGATCAACTTACTGACCTGGATAAACTCTGCTTGACTGGAAAACACGACACCCCCCCCACCAGATCCCCATGTGTGTCAGCAGGCATTTACTGCAGAGCGTAAAAACGTGCACGACCCTGACAGCCATCAGAGAGAGCTGCACGGGCTTTTCTACGCTGTGCCAACCGGGCCCAGTCATTGCAGAACATTTGTAGAACCCGCTCAGCCGTTTGTCTTGGACTGATGTGACCGTCTCCTCCAGAACACACAAGCTGGGAGGAGTCCGAGGTCCATTTACTGAACGTTCAGAGCGTCGGAGGCGGAGCCAACACCCAACGGTTCAGGAGGTGAGACACTGCAGGGTGACGGTCAGAACCGGGTCTTCACCTGCAGCAGCGGAAACCCCACGAGGAGGAAGACGGCTGGAATTCCACTTTCCTGAGCAGCAAACTTTAGTTTCCATCTGCCAGGGAAAGATGGTATTTTCCTCCCACATCATTTCATCCCTTTAGCTGCATCACATCCTCTCAGCTGCTCCTCTGGAAACTCAAACCAACAATTCTATCCTCCTTAAAAGCTCTGGGGGCTTACAGAAAACCAAACTCCAGAGTTAGATTCATGGACGAACAAAAGCAGCAGAAACTCCCAAACAGGAACAACATCAACCAGGCAGTCGGGAAATCTGGACTAGACGAGGAGCATCATCAGGGGGTTGTTGACAGGGGGCTGATCCGGCCCCCAGGGACCTGGACTGTCACCAAAAACTGCAGGTTTAAATCTGCCTGTAAGCCCAAACCCAGGGCACAACAGCCTGACCTGAGGAGAGGTTCAAGCTAGAGGGCTGCATTGGGGTCTGGTGGTAGCGGGCGGTTGGAATTCTGCTGCGGGGGGGGATGGGCGGCTAAAGAAAACACCGTGGGATCGGGACCGCAGTCGATCAGCAACACTCTCTTCCTCCACAGCAACATTCCAAAGTCATTCCTTTGTTAAATTCATTCCTTAACGTTGTTTATTTGATGGTATTTATTAGTGTTGTTTTTGGAGCCCCCCCCCCACCCCCCCGTTGCCAAGAGGCGTGATGGTGCCAGTGTTATTGAGCCGGCTTCTATGTTTGAATGTTTTTATTCTTATTTGTATTTTTCAAACAGAACATCTGCAACATTTGGCTAATTTTTGGACAGCTGCTGTTTTTCATGTGGCCTAGTTTATCATCGTATGTATAGTTTTTGATAAACACAAAATTATATTTGAATGTTTGTGTGTTGTTTCTTTTTACATGGAAACAAAACAAACAACTTCATGAATCTCTGTCATCATATCAAGACAAAGACGTGTTTTTTTCCTGCGGGACAGAAGACACAAACTCAATGCATCTGTATTATCGTGGCGTTTTGCAGGAGCGGCTGATTATGGTCAGGAATTCAGCGGACGGCCCCCCGCGCAGGGCTCAAACCCACCAGGAGGGAGCGGTCGTCTGCTCACCCCCAGCTCTAAATAAAATGGAAATCAGGTGTCAGCCCCAGCAGGAAATGGCGGCGCAGTGCTCTGCCGACTCTCACACAAACAGCAGAGAACTCCGTGTTCGGCCGACGGCATGCCGCCGACGGCATGGCGCCGCTGGCAAACGCTAACCTCAGAAATCATACCGACAGAAACCTGCCAGATGCATGATGGGAGCTTGTCCTGTATGCACACTGGCACAGAATCAGACGAGGCTGTTGTGGAAGTGAGCAGCAGGGGGGAGGAGTCTCCTGAAGGTCATCTGCTGCTGGAGCAGAGGAGAGCCAAGACGCCATGAAGGTCCTGCAGCCGGAACATTCCTCTGAGCTTTGGACTCATTTTAGGAGGCAAGAGCTGCACAGGAGGCTTGTTGTTGAGACACATCCAGTAGAGGCTTATCTGTCAATCAACAAGCCCCGCCCCAAAAGTCAAATCAAAGCGTCAAAGGTTTCTACAGGACGTCGTTGAGTTTGAGCGTTTTGTTACTTAACGAACTTAACGAAGCTGTTTCTGTTTTCAAATGTGCTTCAGTCCGGAAGTTCAGAGGCTGATGCACGAACATCAGACCTCAGAACAAAACGGATTCTGATGCTCCGTGTTCAGGAGAGGAAGAGGAAGAGGAAGAGGAGAGAAACCTTCTTCTAGATACAGAAACGATCTAAAAAAGGTTTGCTCCTCTGATTCCTGGAGGATTTTGGGTGACGATCGCAGAAGTTCTGATGGATCCCATTTGACAAGAAGATGGGATGAAAAGTGCTGCAGATGGACTCCACAGTCCGTCTAGAACCTCCTTCATTTGGAGCCTTTCCCATGATGCTTTGCCAGGCTCTCCTTTATCCACCTGGCAAACATTTACTGCAGTTTCCAGAGCGATTTCAGACGTGAGGAGCTTCCTGCAACGGTCCGGTCCGCCTGGTGCAGGTCCCTGAGGACGCAGTGGACCGGACCTTCACCAGAACCCTGAGGACGCTGTGGACCGGACCCTCACCAGAACCCTGAGGACGCTGTGGACCAGACCCTCACCAGAACCCTGAGGACGCTGTGGACCGGACCTTCACCAGAACCCTGAGGATGCTGTGGACCGGACCCTCACCAGAACCCTGAGGACGCTGTGGACCGGACCCTCACCAGAACCCTGAGGACGCTGTGGACCGGACCTTCACCAGAACCCTGAGGACGCTGTGGACCGGACCTTCACCAGAACCCTGAGGACGCTGTGGACCGGACCCTCACCAGAACCCTGAGGACGCTGTGGACCGGACCTTCACCAGAACCCTGAGGACGCAGTGGACCAGACCTTCACCAGAACCCTGAGGACGCAGTGGACCGGACCTTCACCAGAACCCTGAGGACGCTGTGGACCGGACCTTCACCAGAACCCTGAGGACGCTGTGGACCGGACCTTCACCAGAACCCTGAGGACGCCTGGTTCCGTTCTGGTGATGATCTCTTGGACCGACCTTGCACCAGAACATGCTGGACACAGCAGCTGGACCAATCCAGCAGTGGGGGGGGTCATGTGTGCTGCACACGAACCCCCCCCCCCCCCCAACCATCAGCTGATCATCAGTGAGTTTGCTGCTGAACAGCTTTAACCCCCCCCCCCCATGCAGCATTAGAGTCCAGATGGCCCGGTTTGCTGCTCCGGGCCTGAAAGTGGAGCAGTGGGCTAAGCCCCCCCCCCCCCCCCAAGAGCTTAAAGACAGACTAATCTCAGCGCTGATGCTTTCCATCAGCAAATGGTCCGCCTTTGTTCTGAGCCTCACCATCAGCACCACAGACAGCACCGATTCCACCCCCCCATGGGATTCACCCTGACGCTTACCCCGCAACCCCAGTCTGCTCCTGCATAGAGGATCTGCTCTAGCATGTGTTCATGTGCACGTGTCTGTGTGGGGGGGGACTCCAGGTGAGCGCCAGCAGACACGGAAGTGTGCGACCAGAACCACAAACCCAGCCCCTCTGTCCTGACGCGGGCCAGAACTCATGGGTTCCTGGATGTCCCGGTAAACACGCCGTTCTGCTCCAGAGCAGATCGCTGACCTCTCACGAGTCCCTCTTCCTCTTTGTTCTGCTGGCGCCATTACAGCAAATGAATGGGACGGCGTCTGTGAGGCAGCCTGCAGGCGTCCCACACTTTAGCCCCACCTCACACGCCCATAAAAGGCAACAGGAATCTCACCACTCATTTTAATTCCTTCAAAGTAAGTGAACCTGTCAATCATTCATGCGCAGATCCTAAGTAAGCATGCTAGATAAGCACCGCCCACCTCCGGACCCAGCAGGCCGCTGATGGAGCCTCTTCCTGTTGACAACAGCCAAACCTCTGAGGTTCTGAGTGTTTCCGGTCCGGTCCGGTCGGTCTGACCGCTTTGATCCACTGAACTCTTCCAGAAACTCTTTGCTTCCATGGGTCTTCATCGTCCCGTCTGCGATGGTTCTTCCATGACCAGAGAGCGCTTGATGTTCCTGCACGGTTCAGATGAGCGAGGGAGGAAACGGGTCACACCTTCACCTGCTTTGGTTGCTTCAGAACCAGAAACAATCAGGAAGTTCCTAATGCTGCTCATTATGGTTTTTTCATCCCATCATGCACTGCTGCCCCCGAGGAAGAAGAGTGGCGAGTCTCCTCACTCCTCTGATGAAGGTAGAAACACTAGAATGAGTGCTTTGCTTCACTTTGGTCCAAACGGACAGCGGGTTGCTGGTTTGATCAGCACCAGAGTTCAGAAGGAAGTGAAGCCCGGTGGGTCATAAACCTGCTAGGGACCGGGAACAGTGGTGGTTCTGGGTCAGGGAACTGGTGGTTCTGGGTCCCACTGCAGTGAGGGTTCGAACCTCAAACTTCCATCGGCGTCACAGCCATTCAGCTCCGCATGCTCAGGAGGTCAAACGCTGAGGAACCGAGAAGAAATGAAGGACAGGCAGCCCCCCCCCCGAGCTCTTTAAACACTAATCAATAAACGGAGACATGCTAGCGTCTCAGGAGATCCTGGAGGGGCTGACAGCGCCGCTACGTCCTGAAAAACACGAGAGGGCGGAGCTAAAAAGGAGGGGGGGCAGAAATGGTTGGAGCAGGACTACAGAGGAAACGCTGTAGGGTTATGCAGACAGACCAGCACCCCCCCCCCCCCCCCCTTCCAGATTCATCAGCAGCAGAGGTGAATAATGAGGCGCAGGGACTTTCTGCAGGTGGCTCAGCACCATGGACAGCAGCCTTCACGCTCCTCACACTGTGAGCCCTGCCCCCCCAACACACACACGCTGAGCTCAGCCCCCCCAGGAGACATGGATGGAAACACACAGTAGATCTGATGGAACTTCTCAGACACTTCAGAGAAACGCCCAGAGACCGACTGACTCAGGAGGCGAGCTCCGTCCGGGAGGCAGACGGCCAATCTGCACGCCGTCACGGCGAGGAGAACGCTGTCAGAGCGCCTCATGTCACGCTCCCCCACCCCCACCAGGCTGACGGGGGGAAGATGAATGATTCACACAAATGTCACAAGAGGTCCGTTCTGTAACTGGAGCCACCATCTCAGGAAGTTTCAGCATCAAGTCCACATGTTCTGGATAGTTCCAGCAAAACCATGAGTGGGTCCAGAGACACCAGATGACCGCGCGGAGCCTCAGAACCCAGACCAGAACCGAGACAGGCCCGAGAGGATCCCATCCAGAAGAAGACGGCTGCATCCTCCAACCTGAGGCTACGACCCAGAACCTTTTCAGGACGTTTTCAAGCGCCCCCCCCTGCAGAGCTGCAGATGGAAGCAACGCCGTGTCTGCTGAGGACGCCGCCTGAGTGGACGTCTGCCCCCACCTGAACGTCCCCGGAAAAAACATGAGACAAAACCCACAACCTCCAACACAATAGTTTCCCTTCAAACACGGTCCTGAAGACGCACTGCTCCAGGATGAGGAGGATGAGGATGAAGGTCACACACAAACAGGGTGACGCTGATGGTCCAAGACCCTAAAGGGAGGTGGGGTTCTCTCTGCAGGAGAAACAACGGTTTTTCCCACCCCCACCCCCTGAACATGCTGCCTTCTATAGAGACACGCACGCACACCCCTCACAGCCTCCGGTAAACAGGCCCACGCCACTAATAATGCATGAGCATGCTCAGTCAGGCGCTCTGAGCGCACGTCTGCAGAAATGCACCACGCTTTTTATAGTTTGGGATTTAAAAAAGGACGACGCATTAATAAGTTGGGATGGGGGGCATCATCTGCAGCTTAACACCAACGTCAGCACTTTGAGAAGGTTTCAGGATCTCAAGAAAAATGTAAACATAAATGAATAAACATCTAAACCTGGAGTCATGTGAAGTCCCCCCCCCAGAACAACCTCTTTCCTCAGGTTAAGTTCCAAAGTAAACAGAAAACCTTCAGACAAACCTCACCTGCAGCTTTTCTTTAAAAACTCTCAGATAACATTTTAAATCCTAGTTTTATTTCAGAGAAACTGGGACTTTTCCTTCTGCCTGTCAGCAGAAATCATCACCAATAAGATCACTGTCGTGTTAGCCCTCGGCTGGACGCCCCCCATGCAGAGCTGTGGCAGCCAGGCCCTGAACACCCCCATGCGGGGGCGCCCATGCATTAGCAGATATGCATGCATGCAGTCCCACTGTCTGTCATGTCTGTGCATTAATGACCAACAGGCTTCAGGGATTCCTCCTCCTCAGTCTGTGGCATGACATCCGTATTTACCACAGAAATGACCAACATCTCCGTCGGGGTGGGGGGCGTTTCATGTCATGTTGACATGTTTACCCAGAATACTTAGTGGGTGTGGATATAGCAGTGTCTGTTTTCAAAGGCTGCTTATAAAAATATGGAATCTGTAAATCATCTTCAAGTTCTGTGCGAGGCGTCAGCATGACGTCTGGAATGACGGTGAACCAGAACCGGAATCCCAGGAGCAGAGATCTGCTGCTGTCGCCATGACGACCATCAAAAAGCTTCAGCTTTCCACACAACAGAACCCTGAAGCTGCAGCCGACCCTCCGGCTGAAGGTGGAAGTAAAGAGAATCCACTGCTGCGACAGGATGAGCGGCAGCCGCTGCTGCACGGGACGACCTCACGGTGTTTCAGCGGAGGATTAACAAGATCGCTTCATTTAAGGTTCACAAGTTCGTTTCCATGGTAACAGTAACCACAAACGGAAACGTTCACGTACGGTTCCCACGCTG
>CM043710.1:37381980-37404480 GCA_023969325.1 Oryzias curvinotus
GCGGCTGATGAAGCTGCATGTTGTGCAGGTGAGAGACTCACCTGTCCGGACAGAAGAGTGAGGAATGAAACAGCCCGCGTGCGTCGCTCTGAGAGAGGCGCGCGCGGGGGGGCTAAGAGGATCAGCTGTGATGGAGCGGCTTACGCAGTCAGGAGAGAGAGACGCTCACGTGCGGAAGGGGCTGCTGTCCTCGGAGCACCGCGTGCTCGCTGGTTTAAAGATGCGCCAGCAGGGCAGACGCGCGCGGCGCGCGCACGGATATGAGAGCAACTCCGCGCGTTCCCATTAGGAGACCTGGGAGACTGTGATGTCCCCCCCCCCCCTTCCCGTCCACCAGAGCGGCCCGACCTGACATTTTATGGTTACAAGGTCTGGTCTGTGCTGCCCCCCAGTGGATGGTCCACAGCTGCGCATTGATGTGCTGACTCAGCATGCAACCGGGGGGGGGGGGGGGGGGGGGGGGGAGCCTCTGGAGAGGACAAAGTAAACAAACGAACGAAAACACTGAAGTAGAAAAGGCTTCAGACTAGACCTCCATGTCTACGAGGGTCTTCGAGGAGGACGGACGACCATGGAGGACAACCTGACTGCGTCCATCTGCCTCCCACACTTCCACAGCAGACATGTCTGTGTGAAGCTGTCTGCGCAGGCGCAGACACTCATACAACCATAAGACATGTTTGGTTGTTTAAACAAAACATTTGTGCTGCAAGCCAGAATCTGAAGCCAGAATCTGAAGCCAGAATCCGGATCCAGAATCCAAATCCAGAATCTGAAGCCAGAATCCGAATCCAGAATCCAAATCCAGAATCCGAATCCAGAATCTGAAACCAGAATGAACTTTCTACCTTTCAAACTTGCATGTTTGAACTGAACTATTAAAGGACTTTTGTCATTAATCATTTAAACAGATTTTCTGACAAATTATGACAAACTGATGTCAAGAACCCAGACTGTTGGGTTTTCTTCTGAAAAAGATTTTTATGATGGATTCACATCAGTCAGAAACAGAAGTGACCACATCAGCATGAAGACTCGTGGGTTCAAAGCCACACTCAGAACGGAAACATCGTTTTACCGGCAACAACGGAAGATCCAGGCTCAAACCAGAACAAGATGAGCAGCCAAAACACTTTCAAATGGTTTTAAACGGGTCAAAATTGGCTTCAAACTGGTTTCAAACCGGTTTGAAACTGTTCCTGCATGACTCTTAGTGCCGTCTGTTGGCTCCGATTCTAGCTTCTTGTTGCTGTCGACCCGTAAATTCAAGTATAAACTGTTACTGTTGATCATCTGACATAAATGACACAAATCCATGAACAATGACAGAACTTTATTATGAAAAACCATTTCCAGCAGATTCACTAACGTTTTAAGAAACCAGTCAAACAAAAGTTCAGCATTGAAAGTGTTCTTATATTTATTAGAATAAACTATGGACAAAAACTGAATGAATCATTTATTGTTCTTAGAAAATGACTGAGCTGATTTCAGTCAAGCTGAAGATCTTCTGCTTCCAGGAAGTCTAGAACACGCCAACATGAACACGCAGCACATCCACAGACCGGGTCAGGAAACGACAGCCATGCAGCGCTGCCTCCTCACAGATGATCTTCTAGAACTTGATGCAGAAACGTAAAGAACATCATTCTGCTTAGATGACCCACTTTGAAGCCCCCCCTCCAAGGAAAATGGTGTTTGGGAGTTTCTGACAGGGTCTCGGATGAACGAATTAACCTGAGTATTTATTCAAATCGTGGTGAACAAGAAGCGGATTCAAAAATGAAAAAGTGAAATGGGTGGAGCCACATGCTCCCAGCTCCGCCCCTTTCCCACCCATGAACGTCTTTGTGTTCCTGGTCTGAGCTGGAATCTGGATCAGGACTGCAGCTGCATCGCTCTGAACCTGCTGCCATTTTGTTGGACCGCTAATGTTAGGAGGGGGGTGGGAGGAGAGGGTGCAAACCAAAGGATGATGGGAAATCAGCAGAGGCTTACTCCACAGCAGCTCAGAGGTGAACTCCTACTGAACTCCTGCCTTCCAGTCCTAGAAAACCACAGAGGATTTTAGACTTGAGCTAAAACGGCTTCATCATGAAAAGACGACGATGTGAAAACCAGATGATGGGAGCGGGACTTCAGGAACCATTTATTGTCAGAACAGAACATGGAAATGCACTCAAACATTCAACTGGCTGATTTGGTGGGTGGGGGCTGGGGGGCTTAACCTGAGGAGGATCCATTCACACCTGAACACAGCTCCACTTCCTCCACAGCTCAAGTTTTCTCTTCTCATTCAAACATTTCAAGTATCAGGAAATTCAGCAGAAAGACGATGGAGGAGAATCGTCTTCAGACGCTCAGCAGGTGTTTGGCTGAGAGGAAGAACCTGCTCCTCTTCCTCCTGTGACAGTCTGAGGAGGAAGAGGAGACCCTATACAATAATGAAATCTCAATTTAAAAAAAACTAAAGTTTTAAATAAAATCTGAACAACTGCACTTTAACTGCTGTGTTTTGGTAATAATTGTAATAAATGACATTTTAGATTAAATACATTTCAGATCTGTTGCAGTTTAATTTCTTACGGTCTTTTTGTATCGACTCTGGAGAAATTACTAAACAGATTTGACTTTAAAAACGTTCAGACGTCGTTAAACGGACGAAGAACTGAAATCTTTCTAACCCTAACCCAAAGCAAACCCCCTGCAGGCTGGATTTGGGAACTTCCCTGAGTACGCGAGCGTTTCTGCAGGATGTGGTCCACACTGGGGGGGGGGGCATCTCCATGAGGACTTTGCATAGAACCATGTTGGGAGGGTAAAGTTCTTCCCTGGGTCCAACCAGGAGGAGGCGGTCCAGACCTGAACAACCTGAGCAGAAATCAATCACTATTCCCCAAAGAAATGATGGCTTTTATTTTGAAAAGACCTTGTTCAGATCTAAATCCCTTCCTGCGGCTGATCTGAACGCGTCCGCGCTCTCCTGGAGCGAGCGTCCTTCTCAAACATGGCAGAGGTTTTTCTTCTTTACTCTCAGGAAAACATAAGAAAGGGAGCGGGATCCCAAGTCCACTTCTTAAAACTTCAAAGGCTTCAGCGTCTCACACAGGACGTCCATGCCGCAGGTCTGAGCCCCCACAGGAAACTTGCCTGGTTAGGTGTGATGAGGGTTTGGGAGAAACAGGAAGTTCCTTCTTCAGGGTCACCAGCGCAGCATCTCCTCCCAGATGTGATGAAGACTTTCAGCGTTCCAAAGCTGTCCTAGTCTTCATCATCTGACCCATCCAGGAAAATGGCTGCATGACAACAAAGCGACAGCTTCAGCTTTCACCAGAGAACTGCAGCAACGCCAGTCCTTCTAGCCGACTGAATAGAAACCGAGGGGGCGGGGCACCGCTAGACACTCGCCATCTGACGTCTGCAGCAGGACTTTGAAAACAAAAGAACCTTTCATTTGATTTAACGTTCAGATTCAAATCCCTTCTTTCAAAAGTAACTGCTTCAGAGGGCGGAGCCTCAGCCCACAGCCCCCCCCAGTTCTCCAATAATCCATAGAAGACGGCGTTGGCTCTTCTAGAGGGACGTCAGCTGAAGGCTGAGCGGGAAAACGTTTGCAGCTTCACAAACAAACCTCTGACCCCCCCACCCCCCCGTGGTTCAGCAGCTCTGTAGTAACGGACTCGGGTCAGAACCTCCGGCGGCTCACGGTGCAGCGGCCGACGCTTACCCTCCAAAATGTCAGAGTGGAGGGAATCGGACCCGTCGCTGGTGTCGTTTGAATGGTCTGACTCCTCCTCTTCATCATCACTGTCACTGCTGAGAAGACCTCCCACCTGCAAACGCAAACACCTGAGCGTGAAAGAGCGGGAAACACCCCCGAAGATACCCCTGAATATACCCCCGAAGATACCCCTGAAGATAACCCCAAAGATACCCCCGAAGATACCCCCGAAGATACCCCTGAAGATACCCCCAAAGATACCCCCGAAGATACCCCTGAAGATACCCCCAAAGATACCCCTGAAGATACCCCCAAAGATACTCCCGAAGATACCCCCGAAGATACCGCTGAAGATACCGCTGAAGATACCCCTGAAGATACCCCCAAAGATACCCCTGAATATACCCCTGAAGGTACCGCTTCATCTGCAGGCGAGTCTGCTGGGTCCAGGTTTTCTGGGCCGTCATTGATCAGCTCCTCCAAGAGTGCGTCTGTGTCCTCATCATCATCATCATCGTCATCATCAGAGTCTGAGGAATCCTCCTCCTGATCTTCATCCTCCTGAAAGGCGACAGAAGACTCGGTAAGGGAGTTGAAGTGGATCCCAGGAGTGAGACAGGAGTGAGACAGGAGTGAGACAGGAGTGAGACAGGAGCCCTGAGCCTCACCTGGTCGTCATCTCCCTCCTCGGCCAGCTTCTGCCGTCCCACCTCGTACAGACGGCACACCGTGTCCAAGCTCTGAGCGTCCTGGTTCTGCAGAGACAAGAGGACGAGACCACTTCAGAAACACTGAAGACGTCTGATAGGACAGGACAGTCTGAAGACTTTCAAAACAAAAGCCCGAAGAGACGTCTGTTCTGCTGAGAAGCTTCCAGAAGGTGGACCTTCGTACCTCTATCACAGCCAGGAGGCTGTCTTTGCTGTCGGTGCAAAGATCAAAAATGTTCTTCTTGACGTCCACTGTGGCTGAAGGAGAAACAGAAACAATGATGTCATTTCCTGTCACCATAAGGGAAGCTGCCGCCCAGAACCACAGAACAGAAGACCAGACGGTCCAGATCACCTATAGGTTTGTAATTTGTGGCATCAAACGTTCTGAAGGAAGAATCAAAGGGACTCTTCATCTGCGGGTCCATGGCGTCTTCATCATCATCAGGATGCAGCATTGCTGTGGAGAAGAGGCCAGCCATGAAACCCTCAGCGCAGCGAGTCCATGGGAGAAGATCCCGACGCTCACCTCCATAAATAATGGTGCCGTTGCTGTTGAAGACCACTCTGCACTGGTCCAGGGCCGGGACCGTGTGCAGCAGGTGGAAGGTCCTGAGGTCCCACTGACTCTGGGGTTAAGGCGGCTCCCGGAGATGAAGGTGGTCTAACAGGCGGGTTTTACCCCCCTTTAGAAGCAGAGGAGGTGCTGGAGAACACGGTTCATGACCGCTCTGCTCCTTCACAGGAGGTCAGCACGGAGCTACAGAGGAGGGGGTCAAGGATACGATCTCACTGTTGATGAGAACCTCCAGGCCGTTGGGATGGAAGACCCCGCTGATGTTCATGTTGAACTTGTCAAACTTATGGATGGCCCGAGAAGCCCGCAGGTCCCACAGGACGCCGTCGTTTAGCACCAGCTCATCGGTGGGGTTGAAGGAGGCACAGTTCCTCTTGTAGCCGTTGGCCAGAGCCGGGTAGTTCAGGGTCAGGGTCTTCTGGCCCGTGTGAACGTCGTAGATCTACAACAGAGGGAGAGGACAGAAAAAACCAAACCAGCAGACTTCAGGGTTCAGGCTCTCTGTGAAGGTCCTCCTTCATCTGCAGGAGTTTGGGTTTAAACCCAACGCAGAAATCCTGCAGCAGCCGGAGTCCTGATGAGACGCATCAACCAGGTTTACGGGTCACCAAGACCGCCGGACGGAAACCGTTTGGATTTGGTTTCATGCCAAACCGTAACGTAGTTAAATGCAGCAGATGAAGACCTCACAGAGCAGAGTCAGAGACCGGACAAGAGTTTGAGCAGAGGCCTCCTGTCACTCACATGTGCGACCTGGTCTTTGGTCCCAATGACTCTGTCCTGAGACAGTTTGCTGAACTCCACATAATGATCTTCAGCGAAGGCGTGTCTGAGGAAGCAGAGGACAAATGAGCCGCGCTCTTCCTCACAGACACCAGCAGATGATGCCAGCAGAAGCCGTAGGCTTTACTTCATCTCAAAGACGCCGTCTGCACTCCACAGCGCAGACAGAGGACTTCCCCAGGAGGCGGAGGTGAGCACCAACTTTCCATCCTGAAACACAAACCGACACCTCCACCAAACTGACTTCAGCACAAACCCCGAGGGAGGGGGTCCAGAGGAGCGACGGGTACCCTGGAGGGCTGCAGGTGTGTGATGGCCGTGGCGTGGCAGGTGTAGTTGGCCTCCTGCTCTCCAGAGAAGACGTTGTAGAAGACCAGGTGACCCGAGCAGGTGCCCAGCAGCAGGAAGCGCTCCGACGCCGAGAAGGCGCAGCAGCTGAAGCCGCTGTCGTACTGGTCCCGCTCGGTGAAGACGGTGGCGGGTCGGAACCTGAGCGCAGAAGCCGTCAGCAGAACATCGTCATCTCAGATCAGCAGACGTGTTTGAAGCCACGGCGGACTCTGACCTGCTGAAAACCAGACGACGGTCCAGACCCCCCCAGGCCACGCCCCTGTACTTGGGCTGCAGCACCCTGCCCCCCAGGCGGGCGGTGAAGTTGCCGGATGCCTGCCACCTCTGCTTGGGCTCGGGGCAGCGGTGGGGCGTGAAGAGGGAAAAGGGGGGGCACGTGGTGACGGGGTTGGGGCAGCGAGCGTGCTGCTTCCTCAGATACTCCATGATGATGCTGTCCAGGGTGGGGGGGGAGGGAAGGTGGCGCTCCAGCTGCTTCTTCATGGCCGGACTCTGCACCACAGGGACGGGGAAACGTGACAGACAGCAACGTTACTGCCAGTGGTGCTGGGGGCTCCGAGCGCCACGCCGCCACGCCAAGGCGCGATGCGACAGCAAACTGACCTGCATGAAAGCCCCGTGGTCAGACTTCTGCTTGAGGGCGGACACTCTTCTCCCTGGGGTGTTGCTGGCCGCCGTGCGCTCCCGCGAGAACAGGATCCGTCCAACAGGAAGGGACTCCTGCGGCATTGGGTGAGCTGACGCTGCAGTGGAGGAGGAGGAGGAGGAGGAGGAGCGAGGAAGGCCGTGGAACCGAGAGGCGGCAGAGACCGAAGACACGGGAGACGTTCCAACGTGACCAGCAACACGGGACGCGATCCCCCCGCCCAGCCAGCAGGCCCGGGGCGCGACGGGGGCGGAGGAGGAAGGCGAGACGCAGGAGGAGGAGGAGTTTGGACAGAGCAGGGTCACGGGTAGGTTGGCCTCTTTGGTGAGCGTGCTGGCGGTGTCGTGCAGGCCTTTGGCCAGCAGGTGGTTCCTGATCAGCACCAGCAGCTCCCGCTCGGAGAAGGTGATTCTGGACTGGGCCACCACGTTGGCCCTCTGCAGGCGGGCCAGGGACACATCCGAGCCCACCAGGAGGGGCTTCCCGGACACCCGCTCCATCAGCTCGGCGGCGTAGCGGCAGAAGCGCACGTGCTCGCTTTGCTTGTCCTGCAGAACTGGCTCCTTCATCAACTGCAGAGGAACCAGGAGTCAAACCGTCAGCCTCTTCCTGCCGCGTTTCAGCTGCTCTGTTTGCTCGGGAGGCTCCGCCCCCCGCTGACACTCACCTGCTGGATGTGGCTGCTGGTGAGGAGCGGCAACTTGCTGATGATCTGCCTGACTGCAGAGCTGCGGGACAGTCCCACCAGAGCCCTGCAGGCCAGAGCGCGGATCTGATCTGCATCCGTGATGGGCATCTTCACCGACAGCAGAGACAGGAGCACCTGGACCATCCAGAGACCCCAGGTCAGCGTTCTCCAAGCTGGAACCGGTTCTCCACTGGTCTCCATGAAGGAGTCGCTCTCTCTCCAGCTTCCACCCGCTCCTGTCGGCTCAGAACCCTCGGTGACCCGCTTACCTTTATGCCATTGTTGTTCTGCACAACCTGCCAGATGTGGGACAGCACTCTGTTGGTGGGGGAGTGGGGTCGCCTGAGGGGCGTGGCAGAGAAAGCCCCCCCGGCGTTCAGGCTCTGGTCTGGAGCGCACACGCAGTTGATTATCACCTGCAGGGACAGGAAGTCCATCAGCGCTCGCCCGGGTCCAGACAGCGGACAGATTCTGCAGAAGCCTTTGTTTCTGGGAAGACGGTCGGCATAAGTTCAGTAAAGCGTGACGCCATGGCGTTTACGTGTGACGATCAGAGCCGGTTCTGAACCCGTGTTTGACCACATGAGGGCGCTGCTGCACTAAAACAACACCAGAACCTCTCTGTCGGCCTCATTCTGCGGTCTCTACATTCTGGTGTTTACTTGCAGCGCTGACTTCTGGATCTCGGCGTCATTGGGAAACACCTCCCCCTCAGCGACCCCCAGGATGATGCTCATACCTGCAGACCGCAGAAGAAGAATGAACTTCTGCTGGGGGCTTCAAAGACACGGGAACCTACGGCCGCACTGACCCACGGTGGAGACGGGAGAGCGGTTCTCATCCAGAACCTCCACGGTGTCGGCCAGCAGCAGCTGCACTTTAGGAACCACCGTCAGGATGGCCAGGATGTCCAAGGCGTAGCGGACGGTGTCGCCCCTGGTCAGACACGGGGGAGGGAGACGGTGGAGGTGAGACCCCGAGACGCTCACCCACAGAAGAGGACAGGCGCCGCTCTCCCGGTTCTCAGCCGTAGAGTACCTGCCGTAGTAGGTTCCCCAGTCGCAGGCCGTGGATATGAGCTGCAGCATCAGCGGCACGCAGGACAGCTTACAGAAGACCTCCACCGGCTCCCAGTGGAGGTGGGGGGGGCCGTTCTCCATGAGAAACTCCATCATCTCCACGACCTGCTCCCTGCTGTAGGAGAAGGCCTGGAACCAGATCCAACCGTTTCACCGAAAAACGGACCCAAAAGACTGAAACTGACAAACCCAGCCCCCCCCATGTGAATGATGCTGATCCCCGTACCTTATGAAGCAGCTGGGGGGGGCTGTCTGAGGAGGACAGGGACTGTTTGACGAGCTCCGTCTTCAGTCCCAGCTGAGCCTCAAAGTACCTGCAAAGCCAAAGAAACAGCTGAGAGACGCGAGGCAGCCGCCAGACGCAGCCGCCAGACGCAGCCGCCGGATGCAGCCGCCATACGCAGCCGCCGGATGCAGCCGCCATACGCAGACGCCAGACGCAGCCGCCGGACGCAGCCGCCAGACGCAGCCGCCAGACGCAGCTGCAGTCATACCTGCGTAGAGCCATGCAGGTGTGTTTGGCTGTCTGTCGGCTGGTGAACACCTGGTCATCGCTCATGATGGACACCTCGTTCTCCATGTTGAGGATCTCCAGAGTACTGATCTATGGGGGGGTGAGGGGGGGGGGGGGCATGAAGGTTACAAAGACAATTGTTCCTGCAGATCTTCCTCAGAGGATCTGCTGAGGAGAGCTCAGGACTCATCACTCACCAGATTGACCAGCCGGCGCAGACCATCCTGCTGGTCAAAGAACCGCAGAACCGCTTGGAAAGAAAACGAGATGGAGAAGAACATGGTGGCGTGGCAGACGCCTGAGGTGTGGGACGACTCCAACAACCACAGCGCGTAGGAGACCACGTCTGACAGCACGCCGCCCGGGAGCATGCACACCTGCAGACGACACGCAGGCCCGGTTCAGGAGAACCCTGATGCACAGAAGGTTCTGGAGAGAACCCTGACATACAGAACGTTCAGGGTTACAGAGCCCTTTAAGGCACCAAACAATCAGCCTCCTGCAGCAGTTCATCACTAGAACCTCTAGCAGGAAGTGCGCTGCAGAGCCGATGCACACTTTACCCGCTCCATGGAGTCTTGATTGTAGGCCAGGTAGTAGAGGCAGAGAGAAACCCCGGTTGCTGCAATGGAAGGTCTCGGGATCTCCAGAAGTTTCTGCACCCCTCCATGAGCAATAAACTCTGCAGCAAACTTCTTATGCAGCAGAAGTGAAGCTAGAAACTACAGAAGGAATCAGAGTCCAGATCAGTGATCCAAACTTCTGCTCATCAGCCAACAGGATGCTAATGATGCTAATAATGGCGATAGCACAGATGAGGCTAATGCTAATTTTAATGCTAACCAATATGCTAATAGTAATGCTAACCAAGATGCTAATGCTAACACTAATGCTAACCAAGATGCTAATGTTACTACTGATGCTAATGCTAATACTAATGCTAACCAAGATGCTAATGTTAATACTGATGCTAACCCTTTTGCTAATGCTAAGACTCATGCTAATGCTAGCACTGATGCTAATGCTAATACTAATGCTAACTCTGTTGCTAATGCTAATACTAATGCTAACCCTTTTGCTAATGCTAAGACTCATGCTAATGCTAGCACTGATGCTAATGCTAATACTAATGCTAAACCTGTTGCTAATGCTAAGACTCATGCTAATGCTAGCACTGATGCTAATGCTAATACTAATGCTAACCCTGTTGCTAATGCTAAGACTCATGCTTATGCTAGCACTGATGCTAATGCTAATACTAATGCCAACCCTGTTGCTAATGCTAAGACTCATGCTAATGCTAGCATTGATGCTAATGCTAACCCTGTTGCTAGTGCTAATACTAATGCTAACCAAGATGCTAATAGTAATGCTAACCAAGATGCTAATGCTAATACTGATTCTAATGTTAATACTGATGCTAATGCTAGCACTGATGCTAATGCTAACCCTGTTGCTAATGCTAGCGTTCATGCTGTCCTGGTTTCTCTTCTGCTGGTTGTAACTCACTGACACTGCATTTATCATTGTACACAGATTAACAAACACTAACCTTTGGGATCTTCAATGTAAATTTGTTCACCTTTATCTAAACTTGGATTCTTACCAGGAGCGCATCAAAGGCCAGCTGCACATTCTTGGTCCACCTGAGGTCGATGTAGTTCATCAGTAGCGGCCGCGTGTCCTGCTTCATGAAGACTGCAAGCAGCTGCAGAAGAAAAGCTGGTCAACAATCTGACAGGATCAAACGTCAGCAGATGTAGAGCAGCAGCATCAAGACCAGTAAAGTATGGCATAGAATGGAACTTTTTTTATCCCAAAAGAGGAAATGACCTCGTTAGCAAAGCTCTGCTAGAATCAGCAGACAGATAATGAAAATACTGAAATGATTCACTGCAGTAATTCTCATCCAGCGTCATCCCCCTCTAATGTCATCGATGGCAAACACATGTATCTTTATCTGTTAACACCACCACTGCGCTGAAATCCTCCACCAGGCAGTCCTCCTGCTTTGGTCAGTGGGTCCTCACCTCCTGGTAATCTCCCAGTGAGGTCAGATACTGCAGGATGAGCCTCTGCTCCATGGCCGGGCTCAGAGGCCACAGGCGGTAGTCAGAGCCAATCAGCATTGAGCTCATCTCTGACCAGGATGAAGTGCTGGTATGCTGTGCACCAGCGTCCGCCCCCTCCCCCTCCTCCCTGCTGGCACCACAGCTGCCCTTCTGCTTGGCCTTCCTGCCGTTTTCCTGCAGCGTGGGTCTCTTTCCTCCTCCTCCATGAGCCTCCTCCACCTCCCTGGAGGCAGACTCTGGACTTCCATGGTGAGGAAGAGGAGCAGTCCGGGTGGAGCCGCTGCTGTTTCCCCCGTAGTTCTGAAGAGGACCGAACGGGGATAAGGGTTTGGCCTTTGACGCTCCCCCGCTGGCCCCCCGGTCTGCTTCCTCGTCCTGTGGTACACCGCCCCCGGCCCTCGGGCTCTGCGGCGTTGGAGCGCCTTCCTCCTGAGGAGCTGGAGGTAGATTCTGTGAGGAGCTGGAGGTCTGCAGCTGGAGGAGGCGGTGGATCATCATGGGGACCTGGTCAGACAGGAAGGAGTCTTTGGGACACGAGTGCAAAAGCAAAACCCGACATGTACGTTTGCTGGTTCCTGTTCTCTGAGACCACAGCTTGATGCCTCTAACCCTGACACCCCGGTACAGCTGGGGGGGCAGCGTTCTGGCCTGGGTTCATGTCTCCTTTCCTGTCAAAGGTTGGTGGATCCCAGACTGACCAGCTGTGCGTTCTCCTCTCGGTGGTGGGCCACCACCTCCTGGTTGCCCATGGCTCTGGCCAGCAGCCCAGTGGCGTAGACACACAGGGGGGGCGGAGCCTCCTGCGCCCAGCTGAAGAGCTTTTCCACCAGACCTTCCTGGAACAGAAACCAACTGGTGATAAGGCGGGAAAGTGAGAGCACAGCTCACATCCAGTCAGTCAGCAGCAGAGGATCCATCGACAGGAACCTCCTGAACCCCGATCAGAACCCGGATCAGAACCCGGATCAGAACCCCTAGACCGGTTGAGAATCTGCTGGTGGCAGAAGAGATCATCCAGTCTTTTCCCTCAAAGCCTAAAATGGCCCAAAGCTTTACAGACCCAGTCACGCCCTGATGGCGCCAACCTCCCACCAGAGGCAAGGTGGGGTTCAGTGTCTTGCCCAAGGACACTTCAACACATGGGCATGCAAGGTGGGAATCTTCCGCCCTACCGCTGCACCACAGCCTTCAACGTTGGAACGGATCAGTCCGACCTCAGCTGGGTTCTTTGGAGAAACTAGTTCCTACTCTCCTCCCTTTCAAAATAAAACCTTCATTTTCCTTTCAGGTCAACTCTCTGCTCCTTTTGCTGATGGTTTCACCTTTTCCTCAAACACCACTGCAGTATCCAGGCTGGGCATGATGTTCTGGAGGAGGCGGCAGGCCGCTGTGTTGAGGCTCACCTCCCTGCTGGTCATGATGTAAGAGTCCAGGAGCTGCAGACAAAAGCAGAGCTGCTGTCACACCCAGCTGGAAGGTAGTGATGTTGCTCAGTTCCAGATCCCAGAATCAAACTGCAGCATCAATAAGCGTCGTCTGCTGTAAACAGGGAGGAGCTGCTTCCTCCAGAATGTTCACCTCCAGTTCAGAGTCTGTCCACACACTGGACTGGAATGATGGACCGATCCGTTTTTGATGACATCACACATGTGTCGTCCACCTTATAGTAAAATAAACCTACATTACATCAATCCAGATGGTATTTTCCAATAGGGGTGTGACGATAACCGCATCACCGCACTTTTTATTTTTTAACTTTTTTTTGTTTTTGGTTTGGTTCGTGATGGAACTATGTATGGAACTATGAAACCTTCCATTACTGTTCTCATTCACTCCCTGCGCCCCCCCCAACACCCTCTTGCCGGCGCGCTGCACGCGGGCGCTTCTTCACACACACACTCACACACACACACACAGTCATTCTGCCACACCTACATAGTTCATTAGTTGGATGGTAGTTAGTTGTTACTTTTATTTGTTCACAAAGAATACTACGTTGTAATTGTATTTATTTGCGACGCAGCCACTGGGGGATTTGGCGGCGGTGGGGGGGCGGGGGCTTGCGGTAAACCGCGCCCTCTGCTGGTTCATCACCACGGTGATCAAAAAGCCCACACCGTCACAGCTCTATTTTCCAATATGGATTATTGATTGAAAGGATGTTATAACGGGTTAGTGGATGGATTCTGCCTCACATCCATCTGGTTGGATGGATAGAGACGGATTCCTCGCCACGCCCCGACCAGCGGTGGACGGAGGAACTACAAAGACCATAAATGTCCCGCTCTGGGGTTTCAGAAGAAACTCCTGTCTTTATTGGACACCTAAATGCTTACAGAAGTCTGACGTACCTGGTTTGTGAAGTCGTCGTTCATGAAGAGCATCTTCAGCAGCTGTCCCAGCATGCAGCTGGGGTCTGCCCGTCCTGCAAAAGGACCCAGAAATGAGACAAGCATCCCAGTAGGGGCTGCAGCTGAGCACCAGTGGATCTCTGCAGGGAGGACGGGTCCTCTGCTGCAGTGAGGAGAACTTTCTGGTTCTGAGGATAAACTTCAGGCCAGGAGGTGGAGCTCCATCCTAGTAAACCTGAGCTCCAGGTGGTCCCTGACAGCCCACAGGCTCAAACCACAGGAGCAGAGTCCAGAATGAAGTCACCGAGACCTGAAATTCAAGAAGGAGAAGCGGGACGATGGTCCAGACAGACCTGGATGGCGGTCATCAAAGGGGTCGGGGTCGGCTTTGTGATACTCTCCCGTCTCCCGCTCGATCACCTCAGAGATTCTGCAGACAGAAGACGGATGAAAAGACCTGCGCGTCCACAGACCCGCTGGAGTTCAGAAGAAGGTCTGACTTGGTCAGGATGGTCACGAGCTGCTCTGGCGTTCCTCGCCGGGCTTCTTCCCACTCGTCCAGTAAGGACGCCAGTTCGGCCTTAACGTCCACGGGCGCCATGACCGCCGCAGACACACTGGGGGACAGAACCGCCGCGGCGGAAGAGGACGGGCGATCATCTGAGGAGGACATCGCTGCCTGGGAGATGGGAGGAGACCGTTAAAGGTCAGAGACGAGAGGACGGTTTGAAACCCGGCCTCTGATTCTACAACCAACAGTTATTGCAGAACCTTCACAGAGTTCTGGCTGATCAGCTGTCTGACAGTCCATCGCTCAAGGGTTCAAACCCCACAGTCCTTTGGATTCACTTCTGAGTGAATAGTTTCTCCTCTGAAGATGACCTTTAGATGGAACACCTGGTGGACAGGTAAACGCATCCAAACTACAGACTTTCCTGTTTTCTTCACATGGAGGAGGACAAGGAGGAGGAGGACTCCCCTCCTCCTTCAAGGAGGAGGACTCCCCTCCTTATAGGAGGACTCTCCTCCTCCTCGCTCTCATCAGAGGAAGCAGGAGTCCGCCGTCCGGAGGAGTTTCCTCCTCAGGAGCCTCCTGAGGAGGAAGGAGCTGAATGAAAGTCTGACACTTTCTGCAAACCTCCAGGACCGCCATCATCATGCCGGGTTCTAGAGGAACATGTTCTACACCAGAAGATCCCGGCGGGAAAACGCGCCAGTGGTCAAGTCAACCGGTACGGGAACCTCCAGCTGGGTTGGTCGAACGCTCCCGCACAGCCGCAGCGCCTCTGCCGCCTCGGGGCTCCCTCACGGCTAACGCTGCCGAACGGCCGCCTTCCCTCGCCGTTATCTCCTCCGTGTCGCGCGGAGATAAACGGCTGGAGGCGCGCGCGACCACAAGCGCCTCGTGGTGGTCAGACTTGCGAGTTGTGCGCGTGCTCCTCACTCACCGGGACGTCTGAGCCCGCCGCTCCGCTGAAAAGGTTCCGGGTTCGGCGCAGACGATAATCTGGACCGATGCTGCCACAAACGACGGACCGAGTTCCGTTAAAGTCAAGTTTCACGCTGGTTTTCAAACTTCTCCCGGCGCCTCTTCGATACGTCATCAAACGGCGGGCGACGGTAGGCGACGCAGGAAGCCGAAAGGCATCATGGGACTTGCCGTTTGTATTTTTAGTTTATCTTTTTTCTACACTTGTTCTGTCCAACAGCTCAGCAAACAGATCAGAGCTGCAGGCCTTTAGTGTTGGACAGGTTTACCATCACAAGAAGAGGTTCTAGAACTTTAGAAACCAGAGTGTAGATCTGAATTAACCCCTTTTTGTTGTATTATTTATTTCTTTATTTGTTACATTTAGTGTGTGTGTGTGTGGGGGGGGGGGAGTAAAAGGAAGAAAGGTGAGAAAAGGGGGGATACAAGCACTGATTTGGATCAGATCTTTGAAGCTGTAACAATTATACCAGATCTGCTGGAAAGACAAATATTCCATCATGGGTAAAAATCTGACACCAAGATGAGTGGGGGGCGGTTGTTCTCTGCCTGCTGCCGGGTGGTGTTGGGGGGGTTCTGGCTGCCGCTGCGACGGGGGTCTTGGTGTGGGGATGGCTGGTCACCCTCCCTCCTTCTTTTGACATTCCATCATCCATTTAGAAGAACATAAAGACTCACCTGAGCACAGGTGTTAGCTCACCTTTACACTAATTGTTTGTGTGATTGAATGAATGAAATATTTCACACTAGTTAGTTTGAAGGCATAAGTATGCGTGTGTGAACAATATCTGTATTGTGTTCATGTTGACATGTAGACACCTTTACAGTTAACAGGTGTGTTTATAACATCTGAGTGTGTGTGTGGACAGGCCCCGCCCTTTGAGATTTGTATTACACTTGAACCTTACCGTAATGATAAACATCCAGTAAAGTTGTTGCTTTAGGCTTCTTCATGGTTCTACCCCCCCCCCCCCCCTCCTATTATCACCCTCCTATCCCCCTCCTCTCTAACATCCCTCCTTTCCTTTTCCATCCGGTCCAACACCAAAGATTTTCAAATATGATTCAAATTAATTAATTTATTCAGACATTCCTCTGGTTTGTCAGTAGATTCATAACCCCTGTTGTTAAAGTAAAATCTGTCCTTCAGCTCTCATCTGTCTGCCCAGCTGTTGGACAGGACAAGTTAAAAAGAAAAAAAAAAAGAAAAAAAAAAATATATATATATATATATATATATATATATATATATATATATATATATATATATATATATATATATATATATATATATATAAAAACGCCCCTCTAAAGGCCCGTACACACCGGGACGAATATTCGCCAGGCGTTATTCGCCAGCGGTTTTCGCCACGTCTTTTGTGTTCACACCCAGGCGATTTTCGCTGACGATGAGCCGAGCCAACATGCAATTTCATTCCCTGACATTAGATGGCGCTCAATGTCAAACAGAAATACTCCTGTACACAAGGTGGTTTTCACTCAGAAGAAGAGAGCCAGTATTCACACGCTTGTCAGAATCATACAGAGAAAACATGAATATTTCCAGCACCAGTAGCTCCAGCTCCAGTTCCAATGATGAAGAAATTATTGTTCTGTTGATGATGAAAGACGCCGGAAAAGACGCCGATTTTGGGTACATCCCATAGTTACGAGAAGAGAAGAACATGGTGAGTTTTATCGACTGGTACAAGAGCTGAAAATGTCTCATGAGCGTTTTCGGGGATATTTTAGAATGTCCGTCATTATTTCTTTGCGGCAGTGTAGCCGCTACTTGGCGTCTATCTTCTTTGCTGGTATGTGTGCTCAGAAAGGCAGTTTTGTGTTTGAGCGCCCCCAAGTTGTGTTTTACTGTAACTTCAGAAGCTCCAGACACGTGTGCAAAAGCGCCATTCTCATTGGTCGAATAGATTTCGACGCGAGGCGTCAAAAAAAAAAAAAAGAACCCGAGGCGTTTTTTTTTTTTGACACTTTGACGCGTGTGCACACTCTCATTGGTGCCCTTTGTTTAGTCACGAGGCGAATTTCGCCGGCGAAAATCGTCCCGGTGTGTACGGGCCTTCACCCTCCGTGGGTGGTTTCTCCTCCAAGCTGGGGTCCTCTACCAGAGGCCTGGGAGCTTGAGGGTCCTGCAGTCTCTTAGCTGTTCCTGTTCTTTTCTGGACTGAGAGGTCTGAGGTCTTTCCAGGTATCTGTTGTAGCCACTCCTCCAGCTTGGGGGTTACTGCCCCGAGTGCTCCAATTACCACAGGCACCACCGTCACCTTCACTTTCCAGGCTTTCTCCAGTTCTTCTCTGAGTCCCTGGTATTTCTCCAGTTTCTCATGTTCCTTCTTCCTGATGTTCCCATCGCTTGGCACTGCCACATCCACCACAACAGCTTTCCTCTGTTCTTTATCCACCACTACAATGTCTGGTTGGTTCGCCATTACCATCCTATCAGTCTGGATCTGGAAGTCCCACAGGATCTTTGCCCTCTCATTCTCTACCACCTTCGGAGGTGTTTCCCATTTTGACCTTGGGGTTTCCAGTCCATATTCTGCACACATGTTCCTGTATATTATTTCAGCCACTTGATTGTGGCGCTCCATGTATGCTTTACCTGCCAGCATCTTACACCCTGCAGTTATGTGCTGGATTGTTTCAGGCGCCTCTTTGCACAGCCTACACCTTGGGTCTTGTCTGGTGTGGTAGATCTACACCTTGGGTCTTGTCTGGTGTGGTAGATCTACACCTTGGGTCTTGTCTGGTGTGGTAGATCTGAGCCTCTATCGCTCTGGTGCTCAGGGCTTGTTCCTGAGCTGCCAGGATGAGTGCTTCAGTGCTGTCCTGTAGGCCAGCCCTTTCTAGCCATTGGTAGGACTTCTTGATATCAGCCACTTCAGTTATGGTCCGGTGGTACATCCCATGCAGGGGTTTGTCCTCCCATGAGGATCTGTCTTCCAGCACTGTATCCTCTGCTCTCCATTGCCTGAGACATTCACTGAGCACACTGTCAGTTGGGGCCTTGAGCTTGATGTATTCATGCATCTTGGATGTTTCATCCTGGATAGTGGCTTCTACGCTCACTAGTCCTCGGCCTCCTTCTTTGCGGCTAGCATACAGTCTCAGAGTGCTGGATTTTGGATGGAACCCTCCATGCATGGTGAGGAGCTTTCGTGTTTTAACATCCATGGTCTGTATCTCTTCCTTATATATATATATATATATATATATATATATATATATATATATATATATATATATATATATATCTGTCCATCAATACACTGTGGGTTAGGAGGAGGGATGAAGCAGACAGGGAGCAGTGTGCACGTGGACGTGGGGGCTCAGATACATGCATGCTGCCCAAGTGAACCGTGTGTTCATAAGGGGAACCAGATCCTACCCAGCCAGAGCAGCCAGACCAGGAAAGGGGAGGAGAGGCCCCCCCCAGCACCGGACCCAGGCAGCCCGGGAGGGGGGGGAGGCGGGGACCGCCCACCCGACCAGCTAGGCGCAGAGAAGGCCCCTTACAGGGGCCCCCACAATGCCCAGAGGCATAAGCGAACCCGGTGTCCAGGCCACAGGACAGGAGTGCTTAGCCGTACCAGGCGGCAGCCATGGGGGCCGCCGAACGCCGAGACAAGTGCCAAGGACGAAGCCAGGGCCCCAGAACCCAAAAGCCGCGCACCACCCGACCGGTGCCCCGTGTCCCCCATAACCCTACCCACTACACCCCCCCCCCCCCGGCCATATAATCTGAGCCCCCCTCCGTAACCCTTTAAGTGCCCTCCCCTCTCTGTGATGGGGAGGGAAAGCCCCAGAGGGACCCAGCGAGCCAGCCCCCAGGTCCGTCCCACCCATGCACTCACGCACACATACTCACAATCATCTGGTTACCCCCGCCGCCACGCAGTAACCCCCCCCAGCTGACCGACCCCAGCGCCGTACGCCCGACCATCACCGCAGCCGACATGCAGGTAAAATGGGAGGACTTGGCGTTTGGGCATTTCCAAAACACTTTCCCGAAGCATCAGGGTTAAACTTCAATGTTTTTATTAACAAAATTCAAAATCACTCATCAATTTTTTCCATTTGGAACATTCAAACACAAACATATGAGGCAGTTCAGGAAGACTAGAACAAAGTCTAAATACAATGTCCTTATAAAGTGGACCTCTTTCATGTTTGGAGGGAAAACTAAAGAAAACGGGATCTAATGTGAGAAGTGTCTGTTTCTGAAAAAGTTTGACAGAATTTTCAGGAAGGGAAATAATTTAGCTCTAAAACTTTGTTATTGCGTCTTTTATGTGTAAAACAGACATTATCCATGAATAGTTTTGGAGGTCGAGGTTAAATTGATGAATGTTGTACTCTTGCTCTGATTCTCTGTAGAAATTCCTTTAATAACTCTAGAATATTCTGTGAATGTGAATCCAAACTTTGGTTTAACTTAAACTCAAAGAAACGTGAACTATTGGTTATTCATGACGCACCTTTAAAATAAATCAATCATATCCCAATAAAATCAGAAATTAAATCCCTGGGCATCTTCATCAAAAAAGACCCAAAAATACAAACCTTCTGGTTGGATGTTTACAAACGGTTTAAAAATAAATTCCCATTCATTATGACTTTTTTTGAAAAGAAATCGTAGTTTTTAGACTTTCACTACACAACAATGTAAATAATTAATGTATCATGTGTTATAATTAGACAGGTTTTTATACACAAAAACAGAGAAATGTAACTTTACCCTCCTTGATAACGACACCAATTTATTCTTCAAATCAATTAGATTAATCAATTCACCTGAAGCATAACAGTATGATATTCTGAGTGATATTCCCAGAATCTGAGACACTTTAGTAATTCTTGTACCCCCCCCTCCCCCTGCATGTTGTACCACTGTCCAACTCTGACATGGTGGTTTCCTGTTTGAACATGTGTATGTGCATGTACACATGTTCTCTACTTTCCTGCTTCCTTTTAAGGTGATTTGATGGAGGTGTTCTGGTCTTGTTTTAGGATGTGTTCAATAAAGTTCTTGGGAAAAAATGTTCTAATTTTCCACGCTTCTTGGCCGTTCTGCTTTATTTAAGTTGAGTTTATGGTATCTGGACCAATGGTCCAATGGTCTCATGGTTGTGACGGTGGTGACGGTACCGTCACAGTAGTGACCATAGCCTATTTCAGCTTTTTGGATTGTTTTGTTCCTTGTAAACATTAGTCCATGACCTATTTTAAAACAATCCTCTTTTGTATTCATCACCTTCAAACGCTGTACGCTAAGATTACCCAAACTACATGACAGGTGGCCGATTACGGCACAAAGACTGTCAGAGGTGGCGGCAAACTTCACAATTCTGTCTTTAAAGAACGGGACTTGAACCAGTTCATGAGTGTGATATGACAAGACCCCGCTATCAACGTCATATTTTTACAGTGCACTGTGTTCTGCATCCTGATTGGCTGGAGACCTTGTCAGTCAATCTGTGTCTCATGTACAGCACGCGCTCAGACTGAAGCTACGTTCACACCCACCTCAGCCGCGTGTGTCATGCTGCCACTCGCCATGAAAGGTCTGCAAACAGGTGAAAGTGGGTTTGAGGCCTCCAAATGTGTGAACCGTGTGGTGAAATCATCAAAGACCTTTTAATTACAACCAATGAGTATTCCACTGTAATGAGCAATAATGATCACTGAAATGTTTGAATTACAATCAATCAGCTATTGATTTTCAGCATGTGTCCGTCTGCATTGATGGTAGGTGAGAACGCCTCTCCCTGATTGGCTGATTGGCTGAGGTTCGTGCTGTTATGGCAGGGGTCGGGAACCTATGGCTCGCGAGCCACATATGGCTCTTTTGATGGTCACGTATGGCTCGCAGACAAATCTTTATTTATACCATTTTTTTTTTCATTAAACCAGTCCTCGTGCGCGATGCGATGCCAGAGGGGCGCAGTAGTAGCGGTGCTTGGAGAGAAAAATCTGCGCCAGCACTCAGTTTACTATTATCTATTATTTCACAGAGTTTATTCCAGCAGGAAACCTATTAATTTCTGTGCCTAAACCTGCGCGCTCCCGTCTCTGAGAAAGAGCGCGCAGATGAGGGGACGGGATGTGAGGAAGAAAGCAGAGGGTGGGGGTGCCCCCCACCCTCTGCTTTCTTCCTCACAGGCAGCAGGTGAATCGCACAGGGATTGTAATAACGTGAAACCCGCTGCCCGTCACTCACTGCAGTGTGTGAGTGTGTGTTTGTCTCCACGTCTGCATGTGAGTCTTTGTCACATCTCCAGAACATTCAGACCTACGATCACGTTTAAAGTCTCAACGCCTGCAGGAAGCAGAAACTCACCACGGATCAACCAGACTAGACCATCAGCAAAACCACCACGAGAAATACTCATCATTTATTAGCAACAGCATAACGATGTTGATAAAAAGAATCCACAGACTTATTGGACTTTAAAAATGTTGAAATTACATCAAATGCACACATTCACTTGTATTTTTAGTTTTAAACATATTGTCGTGGACTGAGTTGGGTCCGCTGTTGGGCCGCGTTAAAAGTTCTGGAGTTCATCAAACGGATCAAGCAGAGATCTGATTGGCTCTCAGTTCTGTCGCTCAGCCTGTTGTTAGGGAGTTTGGACCAATGGGGTTCAGCTATGGGCCAAATAAGGGAAATGGGAGGGCTGGAGCGGCAGTGAGAGAATATAAAGTGGGAGAAGAGCTCTCGTCTCGGCGGGAGACATTGAGGAGTTACTGTATTATTTTTACGGCGTTTGCTGCGGTCTGCAGTAACCAGAATAAAGAACCTTAAAAGAGGTTAAGTCTCCGTGCCTCAGTGTGGGAAACGGACGCTACATTATTGTATGGCTCTTTTGAAATTACATTTAAAAATATGTGGCGTTTATGGCTCTCTCGGCCAAAAAGGTTCCCGACCCCTGTGTTATGGTAAAGACATAAAAACACAGCACAGGATTTTTTCATTCATATTCCTTAAGTTTACACAAAAATAAAAATCTATTTTAATATTAAAAAAGACACAGAAACATGTTGAAAACAAGGAAACATCACTGAAATCTAATTTTCAACTTTTTAAATGCAGGTGTTGGGGGTCACAGCCCCCTCCCATTTCAAAGACCCACAAAGAACGGTGGACATTTCATCTTTTTAATAGATGTTGTGTGAACTGATGTGATTGAATGAAATATTAGGAAAAGATCTAAACTCATTGGTCTGAATTTGTAAAAGTTGGTGAATATATTATAAGAACTGCACTTTGAACAGTCTGTGTAGAATAGCATTAAAGGAGCTAAATAACATACATGTGTGACATAAACTGACTCTGTGGATTATAGACAGAACAAAAACGTGTTAATATTTATGACAAACTGAGACAGAAGTCCCAAATGTTTCAGGAACGTTCCTCACAGCTGCAGCACAGAGCTCCCAGATTAAAGCTGAACAAACCAATGGCATTAAGGAGATAATCCAGCTAAACAAACAGAAA